>VUQS01037360.1:0-25022 GCA_015108495.1 Heterochromis multidens
ATAGCGCCAAATCACAACAAAAGTCGCCTCAAGGCGCTTTATATTGTAGGGTAAAGACCCTACAATAATACAGAGAAACCCCAACAATCAAACGACCCCCTATGAGCAAGCACTTGGCAACAGTGGGAAGGAAAAACTCCCTTTTAACAGGAAGAAACCTCCGGCGGAACCAGGCTCAGGGAGGGGCAGCCATCCGCCATGACCGGTTGGGGGTGAAGGGAGAAAGACATGCTGTGGAAGAGAGCCAGAGATTAATAACAACTCATTAATGCAGAGAGGTGTAAAAACACTGTGAGAGAGAGAGAAATACTCAGTGCATCATGGGAAACCCCCAGCAGCCTAAGCCTATTGCAGCATAACTAAGGGAGGATTCAGGGTCACCTGATCCAGCCCTAACTATAAGCTTTATCAAAAAGGAAATGATGGAAAGGAAAATGATGAGTCCAGAATCAGCTGCAAGCAAAAGATCATTTGTAATTTTTACTAGACGTGCTCCAATATGGACAATCAGTGCTCCTTTGTCTTTTTTTGGTCTTCAAGTCATTCTTCAAAGCTTTAAATTGTGTTTGGGCTCGTTATCCTGCTGCGATTTGAATCCTTCTCCACCAAGATGTAAACGAAACGGTGGAGCATGTTTCTAAAGAACAGTGCTGCTTCTTCATGACAAGGGAGTCTATTTCATGCAAAGAAAGAAGAAAGCCTCCCTCCATGTTTCTCTGTGGGTTTGATCCACTATGGTAGCATTCAGTCTCTTCTGTTGGTCTCAAACTGGGATTCATCAGTAAATCAGACTTTTTTCCCGTAATCCTCTGTGAAATGTTGATGTGTCTGAGCCCACTGCAGAGGTTTGCTTTAATTTCCCCCCTGAGAAGTGTTTTAGAGCTCGTCCTCATCCTCTGAGGCCACTTCTTGTCAGACTTCTTTTGACGGCACTTTTGCTGATTGGAGTCTTGTCTTTGTTTAGTAAATTCTGTCGCTGCGGTGAAGCTGCTGGTCTATCTCTCAGCGAACAAAGCTTTATGTATGTATCTTCTGATGGTGTGCTCACTTTTGGTCTGCTTGAATCCAGCTGATACAATCTGAATAACAATCTGAATTCCTACAGTCTAAAACACTGAACACACCAGTACTACGCTTGTTAATCATTATGTTTTTGGGTCATTCCATGTAACATCCGAGAATGCAGTCTATGTGCAATGCAATACCCAATAAAAGTTGAAAGTCTGCTCTTTGATCACATCTTTATTATGTAGTGTACAGAGTCAAAATTACAAAAATTGTGTATTTGTCAAAATACTTCACTGTATATGGTGAACACAGATTTGGTAAGCGTTGCTGTAAATGTTAAAGATGCTTCAAACTTAGACTGAAATGATGATTTTTCATTGATCCACTCTGCTGTTACTTTACATAGCCTTGTTCTGCCGTTTTTTTTTATGTCTACTAAATGCCAAAGTGCTATAATTGTCAGTTGCGTTCATGTTCGACTCCTTCATTCTTCTTGTCTGTTTTTCTTATCACTTTTCCCCCCATTGCTGTTTGCAGCAGCAGAGGCCCAATTTCCCCACTGGGATCAATAAAGTTTCATCTGTTCTGTGAAAGCTGATGGATTTCTGGTTCAATTCGGTGGTATTTTCAGAGTCCGCAGGTTTGTTATGTTTTTCTTTTTTCTTTTTCAGTTAAATGTCTGTCTGTCCTTGCCGCCATGACTCTTGTCTTTACACTTTTACAAAATAAGTTAAATTCAAGTTGAATGCAGTGTTGTCACAGGAAGAAATTCTTCAGTTTGATTACCTGGAGGCACTGTGAGGACAGTTTTTATGTGTGTACCTATGCATCTAAAAGTGATTTTTTTTTTCCTTCAGTTTTCTAACTTCCTCTCCATCATGTTCCCCTCTGGAAACCATCTCTTTAAGTTCCTGCCAGAAATCCTTTTTTCAGACGGCTCTGTGCTTTGGAAAAAACTGATAGAAAGAAGCAGTAGCATGAAGACTCTGTAGGCCTGTGTGTGTATGTGTGGATGCAGCGTGCTGGGCAGTAATTAAACCCAGAGAGAAATCATGAGTGAAGAAGAAGCACACTGGTTCTGATCCTGCCAAGGCCTCCTCCTCTTCCTCTTCTTCATCTTGTTCTTCTTGATCCGCCTTCTCCCAAGTGTTTTTTCTTCTTCCTTCTCCCTGGCACTTCTCTTTTTTCAGCATCTTTTTTTCAGCCCTCCTCACATACTACTGGTCATCTTCTTTGCATTGTCCACACAGCATTCAGACTCTCCTTCTGATGGTTTCCTTTTAAAATTTGGCTCAACTCAAAGTATTTACTTTATTTTTAGGGAGAAAGCTCTGTGCTAAGAAGGTGCCGTGGATCAGTTGAAAGCTACAAATCAAATCTGCTCAAATACAGTAGAAATCTGAGGTGTGGGAGCTTTGTCTTTTTTCATCTGCTGCGTTGTCTCCTGCCTCTGGACGGGGCGGGTGTGGCACTGGATGCTATAGGCGGTGCAACTGCCTCCCCCCTTCATGGTTTGGTGTGCTGCGTGGATGTGTGGGGGCTCTTCTTCTCCCTTCCCCCTTCCCTTCGCTTTCTGTTCTGCTTCGCTTGGTCCCTGCACCTGACCCTCTGGGGTGGGGTGTGGGCCTTTTGCTCTGTTGGGGGGGTGTAGGGTGGAGAGCCTGTTGGGCTGGGTCATCCTGTACTGCTGAGGGTGTGACCCGGGGCACTGGTTATGCCGGATGGTGACCTTCCTGGGCTTTGGGTCTGTTCGTGCTATGGGCTACTCTTCCTGGGTGCCCGTGCTGCCTTGGTGGGACCGGGATGTGCTGTATGGCCTCTGTTGGGTCTCTGCGGAGACCCCGGGCACTGGAGGAGGCCATGTTTCTGGCTCGGCATGCTGGTGTCCACTGCAGCTTAGTCTTCGCTGTTGGTTGTGGCCACTTGAGGTTTCTGGGCTCATGTGGGTTCTCGTGACCGTGATTTGATGATTGGATTCGGGCGACTTTGATGGGAGTGCCTTAAAGTGCCTTGAGGCGACTGTTGTTGTGCTTTGGCGCTATATAAATAAAATTGAATTGAATTGAATTGAGTGGGGGTGTCCTCACAACATAAATCACCACACTGCCTGGTTTTGTTTCTGCTTGTTTCTTTATCCTTGTTTAAATGTTTGGTTTCTGGGTATCATTGAGGTACTTCTATTTGATTATGTGAACTGCTTGGGTCACAAACCCCTGTGATAACAAGGACACACACAAGATCTTTCATTTAGTCTTTAAGTATCAACACAAAGCCAACAGGAGAGTTAAAGTGGCCCAAATGACTCATTGCAGTAGTTCTACTGTATAAACAGGTACATTTAGAAATGGAGGCTGCAATCCCACAAACTTAACTACTCATCGTTGCTTTTGTTCAGGCTCTGGCTGCTTGGCTGGGGTTGACATACACTCATCTTGAACAATGACTTCAATTCAGTTTTATTTATGCAGCACCAGTTCACAACAGGGTCACTGCATCTCAAGTCAGCACGGGCCTTCTGTTCAACCATCTCCAATTTGCATAAAAATTTTATGGTCCAAAGTTTGAACATATATAATGATTGCTGTTAATTTTAGCTTCATACATCAAATAGTTTTCAAGATATATATTTTCTGAAAAGAAAAAGGCCTGAAAGTGGATCAATGGACCATTTTTATCACTCTTTTTGAGCATAAATAAAAAACAAAAAGGACTGTTTCAGCATGAGTTCCCTTTTTTGCTGTCCTCACAAAAACTTCATCAAAACCACACCTGAAACCAGAAAGCTTCTGGTACCAAAACTTAGGCCCCTTTTCTACAGAGATTTTTTAAGTTGGTGAGTCTAGTGGTTATTAGCAGCAGTATAGAAGTAGTGCTGTTTTTGGTATTTAGTCCCCCATCGAAGCCTAGCTCTTTCCTCTGTCTGTATTAATTTCCAGTCTTCCCAAGCAGCTCATCTGCATGAGCTGTCACTCACCTTAAACTGATATGCAGGGGCCTACCTGCTAGTCATGTGACCTCTGTGCTGTCACATGTCGGATGTGTTTTCTGTCAGACCTCAGAATGACTTTTATTTTAAACTTGACTTCAACAGCCTGATAATTTTACCCTCCCTTTGTCACAATTTAACACCTGGACTCTGTGTTACACAACCACTGCAGTTCTTATTATTTCATATAATTATCTTTCTCAGTTTTAATCTCTAATATTCTAATCGGCCCAGCTGGCAGTTTTCGCACCAAATTGTCACCACCTGCGGTTCACCCACAGCCAAAAAGAGATGCAAATGTATAAAAACTGCATTTTAAAATCCTGGATAATTTCATTAAAATGGAAAACAAGTTCTCCGAGTGTTCATCAGAGCCCAGAGCGGATGTGCATGTGATCTTCAAACAGAAGGCGTGGGCTCTATACGGTGACATGCATTCATCCCTCACGAGGTCACAGTCGGCACCAAAGTCTTTGATCAGGACATCAGACGCCATCAGCTCTCTGCTGGAGAATTCCCACTAAAGAGTGTCTGTGAAAGCTATGATACAATTAAAAAAGATTTCTTCAGAGATTTATTTTTCTGTCAGAAGGTCCAATAACAGATGTTGGTGTCAGACAAAACTGATTTAAAGCTTGAGCTTGCCCGTTGAGCCAAACTAATTCCAGCTGCAGAACATTTCTTTCTCTGCTACTTCCTTTTTCATTCTGCTAAACATTCGAGCTTTAAGTGTTTAATGCTTTCATTCTTTTATACATCAGAGTGTAAAGTGTGTTCAGACAGAATGTGAAATGAATTCTGGAGTTGGGTCGATTGGATACAAAATCAATGAAAATATGCAATTAGATACTTATTTGCCTGGGGTGGTGAAAAGTGATGCAGATTTGCCTGAGGCTTTACGAAGCTGTTGTCTTGAATCTACAGAGATAAGAGGAAAAGAAAGAGAGGTTGAGGTAAACAAACACACTCGCCAAAACTGAACATCCAAATCCTTTCTACTGGTGCTTTGAAGTGTATCAGTCTGGTAGATAGAGTCATATAATAGTACCCTAACGCTGGGTACATACACGACAGCTGTCAGACTGATTTTATATATATATATATATATATATGCAGTTTGTACGTGAAGAGTGATTGAGTTTAGTCGGACCGGGTCTGTTCCTGTTGGATTCAGGGGTTTAGAGTTGGCAGATAAAGTCATGCAGTAATTGCCAGTTATCTTCACTAAGGCCTCAGTCACACAGGCCTAGAGACCAGTTAGTGACACCCTGGCAACCACAGATCACTTGGGAAAAATATGTACTGTATTACCTGACCGTTTGCTGCGATTGCCCGTCGTTTGCATGGAAGACTCCTGATTTTCTACAAACACTCGCCATCTGCTCGCCAATGAGTGTGACTCAAACTGGAAACGTAGACCATTCACCTTCAAAGTAAAAGCTGGACCTTTTGAAACATGTTGGCTGAAGTGGTAAGGTGCCGCTTTTACTTTGAAAGTGAACGATCTACATTTCCAGTTTGAGTTGCACTTTTCAAGTTTGATTACCGCTCGGCGAGTAATCTGCATCTTCCATGCAAACTACAGGCGACCGAGGCAGTTTGCTAGCAACCAAAGCAATCACAAAGGAGGTTTCTGGTGCAGCATTGTATACCTATTTGTGACCAATTTCCTCTAAGCAATAGCCAGCAACCTCCTGCTACCACTGGCCAACTGGTTGAGGAATACACATTTTTATCTCGCAGTCTTATTATTGTAGGGTCTTTACCTTACAATATAAAGCGCCTTGAGGTGACTTTTGTTGTGATTTGGTGCTATATAAGTAAAATTGAATTGAATTGAATTGAATTGAATCTGAGGTTGTCAGAGGGTCGCCTGTGTAACTGAAGTGTAAGACTATTTTAAGCATGTTTAATATTTGCATCAATCACCAGTCTGTGCCGTGACAGATACCTAGTGGTGTTGTGTATTTTGTTTTGTTTCCTGAAAAAGTATCCAGGGCTTTTATTTAACTCGAGTGTAAATGTAGAAGGGCTTTATTTAAAGGAGTCTAATTCTAATTCCCTCTATTCGAGAGATTTCAATCCTCTGCTAAGTGTGTGTCCCTGTTAAAGAAACTGTATAACATTGTTAACAGAAACTCAATGCTTTCTGTGTCATGTTCAGATTAAAAGGCCTCTAGTATTTCAGTGCACCTAACCCCTTCTTTTCAATGACGCTTGAAACATTTTCAGGGACATGTTGTGGAAAATTGTTTTCTACAACAGCTTATTTATTTGCAGGGTCATCCACCAGCAGAATGTCCAGTCATTACTGTCTGGTTGTTAAGTGTGTTGTGTAGTGGACTGACTCATTTGTGTGGTTCTTCAGTCTTCACAATTTGTCAGTGGAAAGCGTCTCGAGTGTGTTGTGTCCTGGTGGAAAATGGTTCATCTAATATTTCTGTTCAACATTGAAGACTTTTGCTTGGCTCATATGTGTCGCCAAGCTGACCTCAAATAGTGCAGTGCTGGTGTGACGAAAGAAAACACAACTTCCTCACCGGGTTACCGTAACTTTATTCGTTGCCTACACAGACCTGACTCAGTACGACTCCTAACCAGCGCAGATGAATATGGCAATTTGTGAAATACGCACAACATCTATGGATTCATGTTACTGAAGAGGAATTTTTGCCCATGTTTTGTTTCCATTTTTAAAGGGCAAAAAAGTCCAAATATAGAGGCTGGAGGAGTTGATGCACAAGAAACTGCAGCTTAATAAATTATGTTCGCTTCTGATGACGTAGGTGTTTCAGGGGTGATGCGGCAGCCAGGTGTTCTAGAACTTGTACTTCCAGGAGATTTGTGCCACCTAAAGATTCAACGGCCAGGAGGCTGAAGGGCAGCACTGGCGACTGCCAGTATTTTTACTCTTTCTTTGGTATTACGTTCACACTGAAGCTGCATTTTCTTTTGCTATTTAATTTTCATTTGTATTTGGCTACTTGATTAATTTTAGGCAATAAACCTGCTCAGTTAGGTCTCGGTCACACAGGCAATCTCCAATCATTAGGGAAAAATGTCTATTCCCCAACTGGTTGGTGAGTGGTTGCTGGAGGCTTCAGGCTGTCACTGGGTAAAAATGGTTGCAAAGAGAGTGCTGCACCAAAACCCTTGTTGTGATTGCGTTGGTCATCAGCAGATTGCTGCGATTGCCCATAGTCTGCATGGAAGACACAGACTTATCTGCAAACACTCGCCAATTACTCTCCAAGCTGTGGTGAAACTAAAAAAAACTTGGAGTGGGGAATGTTTGCTTTCAAAGTAAAAGTTATGCCTTATTGCTGCAACCAACACATTTGAAAAGGTGCAGCTTTTACTTTGAAGGTCATTGGTCTTCATTTCCACAAAAGTCTGCATCTTCCATTCAAACTACAGGTGAACGTGGCAGCCTGGTAGTAATGGTAAATGGACTGATTCTTATATAGCACTTTTCTACTCTCCCGGAGCAGTCAAAGCACTTTATACAACATGCCTCATTCACCCATTCACACCCACATTCAGAGCAACTTGGGGTTAGTATCTTGCCCAAGGATATTTGGCATGTAGACTGGAGCAGCCAGGGATCAAACCATCAACCTTCTGATTAGCAGATGACCTGCTCTACCTCCTGAGCTACAGCCACCCTCTGGTAGTGGTAGAAACAATTGCGGTGAGGTTTTCGTTGTAATTCTGTATACCTCATTTTGAACAATTTCATGCTATTGACTGGCAAAAACCTGCCACAACCTTATGCTAACTGATCATGGAATATAATTTTCTCAAGAGACCAGTGGCCGCTGACCAATCTCAAGGCCTGTGTGACTGGTGCATTAGATGTAGACATTAAAACTACTTGGTAAGGTTTAGGTAATAAAACTACTCACTTGGAAGTTGAGGGATGAGTTCCCTCAGAGAACTATGTGGTGTAGATATGGAACACACTTCCAATTGAAATGGACAAGAAAAACGTGAAGCTGTCAAAACTGTTTTATTAACAGGGTTCTGTGATGTCAGCACAGTAATTGTGACTGTACTTTAGGAGCTGCTTGTAGCTACAAATGTAGCTTGGTTTCCCATTGGAGCAGAAGCTGCCTCTGCTTCTATGATTGCTTTAAACAAGGTCTAAAACAAGGAAGCAGATCTCCTAATGAAGCTCCCGGGAGGCTTCCTCTGATCCAGAGCGATCACACTCCATCTTTACCATCTACATGCTCTGTTCATGTTTTTCTGGAAAGTGTGGATGAACTGAGCAGCAGGCTAACTGCCCAACTCCCCTCTGGGCACCAGGGTTGACAGTTAGAGCCTATTTGCCATTTATGAATTCACAGCTCTACCGTGTATTGCGCAGAGGCTGGCCTGTAAAGAGCCTCTCTGAATAAATAAGCTGTCATCCCGCAGAGGGAGAGGGATGAGTGAAGTCCTGCTCTGTCTGATGAAAACAGTTGTTTGACTTGTGACAGAACATGAAAGGAAACATACTTCATGTCTTTGCACTCTTTTGAGGAAAAAAGGCATGGTTACCATCAGTGCAAAATAAATCTCTTCTTACAGTGTAGGGGTAAAAGGAAAAAGGTCCAACTTCACATGCTTCTTTCACTTTCCAGGTGGGCTTAATCTGCTTTTTAAGACCCTAACCTCTCACCTTGATTCTTCTACTTTGGCTTCTTTTTGTGATTTCTTACATTTTTCAGAATGTCGTACGGATGAGAACTTGTTACTTTAAGCTCAGCTGGAGAGAACCATAATCACAGACCGGAGAACTCTGAGAAAAATGTGAGCTCCCTTTATTCAGACCACAACCTGCCTTCTAGCTGCATTTCTTTCTGGTCTATTTCCTGCTCCTGTTAGTGTAGAACCTGCTGTCGGTGTTCTCTGATGGATTTGTTGTTGAACATCGCTAAAAAATAGCAACAGACAGAAGTCTTCACTCTTTGATTCAGAGGATCTGTCAGCTGTTTGACATCTATTATTAATGTTTTAGATCACTGAAACATTCTCTGTTTTCAGGCTCCTCTAGAGCTACAAAAATACCACCTGGGTTGAACAATATATCATCTGCATTTGGCCAAGAACAAATATACTCTAAACTGCTAAACTGAGCCAGTTTGAGAGAGCAAGTCCTTAGAAGTCAGCTCCAACAACTCCAACTGGTTTGTGGGGAAATTTCTTCGTAAAGTGAGTCAGCACTGTTTGATTGAAACATCAGAGCAGTTGTTGGAGGCAGACATCTGACGGAGACAGATGGTCTGAAGAGGAAGGTTTCTACAAGTAGACCTTTAAAAATATATTAAGCTCCTCTTTGGAGGAACTTACCATTTCCTGGACTAGTGTTAAAGTTTTGTGGATTTCTGTGTCAGTCTGAAAGGAAGTTTATTGGACTCCTGAGTCTCACCAAATTTCCAGATGTGTTTCCAGTCTGAACTTAAACATATAAGTACAAGTTCAGACTGGATAGCTAACATAGAACAGTTTTTTATAGCATCTAGCAAACAAGAACCATTGTTATCATCTGGTTTCAGTTGAGTTTGTGTCCACCGAGTTGTTAAACCTGGATTCTCTTTTCTTTTTGCTCTTTTTTGATGTCTTTGATGTCCTGAGTAAGGTTTCTAACTTTTGAGCTGCTCCATGGCCAGTATTTTATCTCTATGTGTCTGTTTCAGAGACTGTATAAAAAAAATACACATAGCTTCCGGGTCGAAAAAGAAAACCAATGCGGAAGTGCCTTAAAACTGCATTCTATCTGAAGGCCACCAGATGGCGATAGCTGGGGTTGCAAAAACACTTCCAGTACTGTAGAAGTCTGTGGGAAAATGTCTCACTAACTTGACCACTAAAATTTCTTTCCTGTTGAGTTCATGGGCTCAGTCACTCATTTCGGATTATTGAATAAAAATTACATCTATTTTGTAAATCTTGGTCATTACTGGTTAGTGAAGTCCTCTCTTGAAGCTTCCAGCTGATCTATTTCCCTGCCACCATGGCTGACCTGGCGGACAAAAACCTGAGGACTGCATGCTCATACAGTAGCTTGTCAGTCATAGGGTAGGCCCACCCTAAACTATATCCTGCTTCATCATCCTTTACACATTAAATGGGACCATTTAAGGCAGAGGAAAAGCTCAGTAGAGCTGCAGATTAGGAATACTCAGGGTTTTCTGTTGGTTCTAGTACTTTAGCTTTGAGAGTAGAGTCTGAATTCTACCTGAAACCAAAAGTCAGCATTGACTTTTTAGCCTATATGAAGGTGTGACGGCTCCAGACAGGCTACAGAGAGGAAACAGCTGGTGGAGGAGGAGGAGGAAGTGAAGCAGCCTATTTTTAAATTCTGATGGGTTTTTACCACTATCTGGATTTCTGTCTACTGTTTTCAGATAGCATCTATATTGTCCCAAAAAGCTGAATCTGTTCATCTGGACGTAGCGATTTGTTAGTGGGAGAAACGTTTCGTCACCTCTGGTGACTTCTTCAGTCTCAGCTGACTGCAGGCTTCCCCAACCTTATAAACAGTACATTTGCATAATGACCGAAACCAGCACCACTGACTAACAATGGGCCATGAGGTCAGTTTCATGATCATTAGTATGCAAATTGTCATGACCATTGATCAATGGCCATGAGTACCATTCACAGAGATTGGGGAATGGCTGCAATCACAGCATTGTAAGATGGTGATAGATGTACCCTCAGCTTTTTGGGATTCTTTTACCTGGATTATTGAGGATGCATCAAGACATCTAGAAAGTAAATTTGGTAGTAGGTTACTGTTACAACATTTAACACTGTTTTCTCTTTTCCATGATTTAGTTTTTCCTTCTGATTATTTTACCTACACATAACCAAGCTTTAATCATAGTCCAGGGCAGGCTGGACTCAACCCTGACACACATGTTTTACCCACTCAATAAATTAGGAAAAAAAAAAGCGTAACAAAACAGAAGCATTTCTAACTTCTGATGAGCCTACATTCCACCCCACCTTCCCATCTATCCATCCCTGAGTGACGCCTGTTCACTGTGATTAATGGCCTTTGCCCCCTGGTAGGGTCTCTCAAGGCACATTAGTCCTGGGTGAGGGGCCAGGCAAAGAGCACTTCACAAAACTGCTACAAAGAAGCAATCAAGGGACCAGCTGCCTGGGACAGGGTTACCGGGGCTCCACCCCAGAGCCAGGTCTTGGGAGGAAGCTCGAGGGAGTTGTGGCCAGGCATAAGCCCATAGAAAAACAATCCCACCTGCGGCAACTGGGCCTCTTGTGGGCTCACCACAAGAAGCCCACCCTCTTGCGGGCTCTCCCTTAGTAATAGGGTGAGGGGTTCAGTCATTTGGGAGGGACTCATAGAGCCGTTACTCCTCCACATCAAAAGGAGCCAGTTGAGGTGGTTCAGGCATCTGACTAGGATGCCTCCTGGGCACCTCCTGGGCGAGGTGTTCTAGACATGTCCTACCGAAAAGACACCCAGGACACACTAGAGAGATTATATCTCTTGGCTGGCCTGGGAAAACCTCGGTGTTTCTCTGGACAAGCTGGGGAGAGGGATGTCTGGGCTTCTCAGCCTGCCCCTGTGAACTGCCTTGGATAAATGGCAGAAAATAAATGGATGGATAAATGAACCTCAATGCAGGGCCTCAGGGCAGAGCTGGACCTACCCAGTAAATTAGGATAAAGCAGCCCAGCCCATCTTCTCATTTTATTCATGAATCTGTGCTTTTTGTTGTTCAGGATGTTTTTTTAGGCAGTTTGGTTGGCCATAAAGGAGCTTCATACCTGTACTTCTATACATAGTACCAGGGTTTTGTGTGTCTTTCAATCAGTAAATCCACGATGACAGCTTTGTGCACTTTTATTTTTATATTTGCATTGATTGCTGTGATTAATGCAGCTGGTATTTCTTTTCCGCTCATCACTTTGACCTCCTGCCTGTAGATAATCCCTATCTCAGTTTATGAGCTCGCCTAATGAGGTCAAATATTACTGCACACTGGGCTATCAATACTAAGCAAGATTGGTGCAACTTTACCTTTAGTACAGCAAACAAGCATTAGTCCTAATTAAGCACTTTTTTGTTTCTTTCTTTTTTCCAATACCCCATTTAAAAGATAATTTGCATTTCTTATGTGTAAGTGCTCAGGTTCAAGTTTTTACCCAAAAACCTAAATGAAATTGGAAAACCTTCCACAAACTGTTTCCTGCGCAGTCACCAGGGAACTATCGATTGGCACAGTTAATTGTTACAGTTATCTGGTTTTCCTGAACCCGCACCTTAAGGGCACTTAAGTGCCCTTGGAGATAATGACAGACATCAGAATCAGTGCTCAGATTTTTTTTTTTTTTTTTCCATCAAAAGGCTGAAAGCAGCATGTTGACCAGAAAATGTCAGTAGACGCCCCACAGAAGCAGAAAGCAGGGAGAGGTGCTGGGGTCGTTATTCTCAGTGTGATCATGTTAATAACACTGATTTCATGTCTCTCCCACCTGTCAATCACACTCTCAGGTAATAACTGATTGTTCTCCTCCTAATTTCCTTGTGCAGTTGACTGAATGGAGCATCAGAATATCAGCCATTGTGCTTTTAAGCAAAGGTGGAAAATAACCTGGGCAAGCTTTGTGTCCATTTTAAGAAACTTTAGATGTGTAGCTCGGTCAGTTGGTCACTCAGTCCATCATTTTGCTTTGAATGGTGAAATATATTGTTGTAATGAAGACATGCTAAATGGAAGAACACGCTGCTCAAATCCCATTAAGAGCAGATTCATATATGAGGGTTAGGTGGATAATTTTTTCCCTTCTCCTCATTAATTAAACTTAACATTTCAGGCAAAATTTTAATACCGTATGAATTAAAATTCTTACACTGAAAATATAAAAGTATCTCCCCACATTGAGCTTTAAATTAGACTGGGTCCAATAAGTAAACCACTCACAACTCTAATGAAATCAGTAAACTGTCAGGTTCCCATGTGAATTTTAGTTATATGTGGATATTTTGTTTCACACAATCCTGGAGAGTGAGAGGATGCCTAAGGAATGCTGAAGAAGTGTACTGGTACTGATTCTCTAGAACAATGGTGATGTGCAGAGCTGTAGTAACTACATAAAGATATGGCAAAGAGTTGTTGAAGCTCGGTTAAGAAGAGCGGTGATGATCAGTGAGCAGCAGTATGGCTTCATACTGAGAAAAAGCTCTACAGATGTGATGTTTGCTTTGAGAGTGTTGATGGAGAAGTTTAGAGAAGGTCAGAAGGAGCTTCACTGTGTCTTTGTGGATCTAGAGAAAGCAGATGATAGGGTGCTGAGAGAGGAACTGTGGTACTGCATGAGGAAGTCAGATGGGTTCAAGATGGGGGTTGGATTACATCAGGGATCTGCTCTGAGCCCCTTCTTGTTTGGTGGTGATGGACAGGCTGACAGATCAGGTCAGGCAGGAGTTTCTGTGGACTATGATGTTTGCAGATGACACTGTGATCTGTAGTGAGAGTAGGGAGCAGGTGGAGTAGAGCCTGGAGAGGTGGAGGTACGCTCTGAAGAGACGAGGAATGAAAGTCAGTAGAAGCAAGATAGAATACATGTGAGAGGGAGACAGGTAGAAAAGTGAAGATGCAAGGACTAGAGGTAGTGAAGGTGGATGAGTTTAAATAGCTGGGGTCAACCATCCAAAGCAACAGACAGTGCACAAGAGAGGTGAAGAAGAGACTGCAGGCAGGGTGGAGAGGGTGGAGACGAGTGTCAGGGTGATCTGTGGCAGAAGGACAGCATCAAGAGTGAAAGGGAAGGTTTAAAGATGGTAGTGAGACCTGCTGTGATGTATGGTTTGGAGACAGTGGCACTGACACAAAGACAGGAGGCAGAGCTGAAGATATTAAAATTTTCATTGGGACTGACCAGGATGGACAGGATTAGAAAAAAGTAGATCAGAGGGACAACTCAGGTTGAGCAGTTTGGAGAAAAAGTTAGAGAGACAAGACTGGGATGGATTGGACGTGTGCAGAGGAGGAATAGTGCATATATTGGACAAAGGATGATAAAGATGGAGCTGCCAGGCAGGAGGAAAAGAGGAAGACCACAGAGAAGATTCATGGATGTGGTGAAGGAGGACATGCAGAGGGTTGGTGTGACAGAGGAAGATGCTGGGGATAAGAGGAGATGGAGGCAGATGATCCGCTGTGGCAAAGGGAGCAGCCGAAAAAAGAAGATATTTGGGTATTCTGTTGAGATGAGATCGTGGCCGCAGCTACACAAATCACATGGGGCTGTCCTGCACTGTTATGTTGTATGCTGTTTACCAGTGTAATAACAAAGTTGAAATGGGCGTGATAAAGCTGCCCATGTCAGATACGTCTGTGTACCTAAGTTACAGCTAGCTGGCTAACCACCACCATGTTGAATATTACTGTAGAGAGTAAATGCAAGTTACATGTTTGCTTTGTGCCATTACAGGATTTACTGTTGGCTGAAATCAATACTGTTTGACATCACACACAAGTTAGCATCATGGATCCTTAGTTTTTTTTTAGCTATACTGCATGAATCTGATGATGGTTAGTTCTTAATGTAATGTTGAGTTAACCTAATTTAAAAAATTTCAGATAAGGCCCCAGTCAGCGACTGCCTGGCAACCTCTCATCACTAGGGAAAAATGTGTATTTCCCAACCAGTTGGCGAGTGGTTGCTGGAGGTTTCTGCCAGTTGCTAAGTGAAACTGTTCACAAAGGGGGATTCAGTGTTGCACCAAAAACCTCCTCGCGGTTGCTTTGGTTGCCAGTAGATTATCATAATCACCTGTAGTTTTTAATGGAAGACACCCTATAAGTAACTCCACAGGCTGCTGGAGGCAACGAAGAGTTAGGGACGGTCTATAAAGGTCTAATAAAAAGTATAATACTCAAGAAAGAAGGGAACAACGAGCACTTTTAAGTATATGAAAAATAATCACATATAGTCTTTCACAACCAAGAACTCCACCAGTTTAACAAATTGTCGTTCTAGGTTGAGGCTAATGATTGCATGTTTTTTTAATGTGCATATATAAACTGATCAGGCATCACTGTGACCACTGACAGCACATTTTGTCCTTAAAGTTAATGTGGTTGTGACGGTGGAAAGATCTGAGCCCAACAGAAAGAAGAAGATGTCTCTGACTCTGTTTCTGCTGCATCAAATTTGATTTCTTGGGCTTCATTCATCAGCTGCTTGTAAGCAAAAACACTTCTGTGTGTAAAGTCTGCCAACCAGAATTTTCACTCATAGAACCTCATTTATCATGGTTTTCTAGAGCGTGAGCGTGTATGTAGGTTTAGAAAATTTCCCATGTAGATGCATCTCAAGGAGGAGGTTAATGCAATAAGTTATATAGAGTCCGTTTCATGGTCTTTCATATCATCTGTTTTTCCTTGCTTGTTTTTGTCACCTTTTCATGGGTGTGCTGTGCTGTGGTGTCAGTCTGTCTTACATGTCTGTTTTCACTTGCTACCTGTCTGCTTTTGTACAATAATTTCCTTGTGTCTTCACTTCCCAGCGTTGTTACTTTTCCCACTCTTGTCATCATCTGCTGTGCCCTGATTTTGTCCACTTGTCCTCTTTTAACTTCTAATAGGTTATGGCTAGCTAATTAGTTTTGCTTACACATTACTTTTCTAATAGTACAAATTGCTTCAGACAAGAAAACAACTTAATAACAAGCAGATTTTATTAAAGTACCTTAAAATATCCCTGTGGGTTTAACAAACTCCATCCATCCATCCATTCATTCATTCATTCATTCATTCATTAACTTCCACTTGTCTGAAGTTGGGCTGCAGTGGCAGCAGCCTAAGCAGAGTATTCCAGGTTTCCTTCTCGCCAGCCACAATTTCCAGTTCCTCGTGGGGGATCCCGAGGCATTCCCAGGCCAGACAAGAAATATAATCTCTCCAGCGGGTTCTGGGTCTACCTGGGTTCTCTTCCCAGTTGGGTGTGCACAGAACACCTCCAAAGGGAAGCGCTCAGGAAGCATCCTAACCGGATGCCCGGACCACCACAACAAACTCTTGACAGATATCTGCCTATTGGCAGGTTATTTCATTAGATGGAAAGCTTAGCAGTAATTTACATGATGAACATGAATGAACATGCATGATACAAAATGAATGAATGAACGATCTTAATTCGGTTTGGCTTCCTCTTAAGACAAAAACAATAAACAGAGTGAATAAAAATAGGTAAGCCTCTTGATGCATACTCAATAATCCAGGTAAAAGAATCCTAAAAAGTTGAATCTGTTCATCTGGACGTAGCGATTTTTTAGTGGGAGAAAACGTTTCGTCACCTTCTAGTAACTTCTTCAGACTGAAGAAGTTACTTTTCATGGGTGTGCTGTGCGTCGTCTAGAAGGTGACGAAACTGTAAGTTTGCAGAAAAGGTTCGGTTTTGTTCACTTCAGATGGACCTCTAATTGCAGTGGTCATCTGAGTGCACATTTTATATACGTCATGTTCTAGTAACTTCTTCAGACTGAAGAAGTTACTAGAAGGTGACGAAACGTTTCTCCCACTTAAAAATCGCTACGTCCAGATGAACAGATTCAACTTTTTAGGAAAAATAGGTAAGGATAAAAGTAAATTTAGCAGCACCAATAGAGGAGAAAACCAGCAGCATTATACATAATTTAGCCAGTTTAAAGTGAGATTAACCAAAATAAATGTCCTCATTGCCATGTCATATGTGTTTGTATTGAACTGTCTGAGTGTTCCTGTGCCATGTTTACAGTCCAGTGTGTAGTGTGATGGAAGATGGGTGGTGGAAGCCACTGCTCTAGGGTAAAAACTGTTCCTGAGTCTATCTATCCACTAGCCACAGAGGCTGAAACAATTTTTTTGTATCAGGCTGTAAACATGTTTATTTTCTGCTGTAAACTTGGACATTTTAACATGAGAGTCTATGAGGACTGACTCACTTTCGCAGCCAGTGGACATTAGAGGACCTCCAGCTTTTGGCACTTTTTGCATTGGCTTTGTTTTTCAACCCCTGAGGTTGGATGATTTAAACCAACTAAAACATGACGTATATAAAATGTGCACTCAGATGACCACTGCAATTAGAGGTCCATCTGAAGTGAACAAAACTGAACCTTTTCTGCAAACTTACAGTTTTCTGACCTTGTTCCAGCTGTGATATTAAAGACCCAACATCTGGTCCACCTGCTGTAAGTAAAGTTCATTTGTGTCATTTAATGTTGAATCGGCACCATCAACATCACACGTGTAGCAAATTAAGAGTAACACTGAGAGGATTATTATTTTTTTATTATACTTCCTGTAGATTTTAGCTTGCATAGTAATATAACTTTAATTTATATGGTAAAAAAAATTTACACCTGAAATCTTTAAAAATATTTGATCAGTAGAAGAAAGTCTGATAGATTAAATTAGTTCTTTCTGTTCTTTTGTAACTGAAGGAAAGCATGGTGTGTGCATTATTAATAACGTGCATTATTTACTGCATAATTCACAACACAAATGGTAAAGTCATGTGGATAAATCTTTCATTAGCACATCAAAATTTATACATGTTGCTGGCAGAACTGACTGTGGGGCTTTTCTCTGGAAGTTTGGCATCCTTCTCTCCTAAAACACAGATGTTTTTTTATTTTATTTTTTTTTTTGGCTCTTTTGGATCTTCAAGGTTGGTGTGTGTGCGTGATACGAATGTGGTGCGTGTCTGATGCCTTACTGTAGATGAGGAGTTTGTTGGAGGTGCGGTGGCCATCTGGAGGGGGCAGCTGGTGTCAGACCTCCAGCCAGCGGTGATTTATCTCAACCTCATTTTTATTCTCCTGTGATGGTTGGAGTGACTTTTGACCCCTGGTCTCTCTATTACCTCCACTCCCTGTATTGGTGTGTCTCTTTCCTCCTGCTCTTCAGAGGCCAGCTAAATTTTTTAATATCCCTGTTTAATATTTTGGTCCATCCTCCAGCACCCTGCAGGGGGCTGAGTTCTAAAGCAACAACAAAATCACTGTAATTCTAAGCATGTGCTCATAATTTACTGGAATTTGCCTTAGATATCCTTTTTTACACAACAGTACTGCATAAAAAATGGGATTTCTGTTAGTAAGGAAGCAGAAGGTACACCAGCATATTTATCATACCTTCACATATATCAAATTACAATCAGCTGCCAGTGATTAGAAACTCTTCAGGGAGCAACAAGGGAAACCTGTGTTATTCAAACCTCTGACATCTCAGCTCTGCTGTCCTCTTTACTGGTGAGGTGTTTGGCATCATCATGGCATAGTCTAAAAACTGTGGGTGTTATTGGGTCTGGTTAGGGATTTAAAAACATCTCCAAATTATATAAAATAAATAATTCAGCTGTGACGGAAAACATCTTCAATTTCATACAACTAGCTGCTCTAGAGCAGACAGTTTATTCAAAAAGAAGTCTGAGAACTCATCACAGGTTCACAGGTAACTGCAGCTTTTGGTTTGAAAGTAAATGCAGCTGAAATCAAGAAGATATAGTACAAATTGTGACTTGCATGGGAGCCATCAGGACAATGCAATGTAAAACAAAATTTAGCTTTACTTGAAAAAAATATGTAAATGTATTGCTTTAGAAAAAAACCCTAATAAACGATTAAATTAAATAGTGCAGCTAACCCAAAGTAGAAGTCAGTGCCAAAGTAAGTGAGCTCTGCCTATTTTAAATGTTATGCACTTAATAGTCTTCAATTTAGTTTACTTGAAAATAATTTAACTTAAAAAGTAATTATGAAAGGCTTAGTTTACTTTTTAAGAAATTAAAAGTACTTATACAACATAACAACATTGTGCTTTGGCAGACAAATCACCAAAGCTAAGCTTTGGCTGGTCAGTGACCCCCTGGTGACCTCCAGGTGACCCCCTGAATGGTTGGTGTGTGGCTGCTGGAGGTTGCTGGCTCCAAAACATGTTGCTGTGTGAATTCAGTCGCTGAGATAAGTGGGCGTCTTCTGTACAAACTACAGGTGACTGCAGCAATCTGTTGGCAACCAAAGCAATCACAACAAGGTTTTTGGTGCAGCGCCGTATATTTCTGTGCAACCAATTTTACCTGGTGACAGACAGCAACCTCCTGCAACCACTCGCCAGCTGGTCAGGGAATACACATTTTCCCACCAAATGGTCTCTAGGCAACTTTGTCAGGCTGTCACGGTATCAGACTTTCACTTGATGATTGTGGTTTAAAAAATTCATGAATGAATGGCAGATTAATCCAACTAAAAATACATACAGTATGCATGAAAATGGCAAGAGTCTGTAACCATAACTGTACAAAAGCATAAAAAATGAATAGTCATACAGTTATTTTCAATATAATTTTGTGTGCATTATTGATGCTATATTTATATTTCATTTTTATCACAGTTATGGTCAGTATGCACCTGGAGTGAGATTGTTGGCGTTCAACTCAAAATACCAACTACTTCCCCACTGCTGGTGTGACTGCAAACTCTTCATTTTGTTCTTATATCTGAAAAATGGCATTCAGGATGAGAGAGAAAGTGTTTTATAACTGGATGTTGTCTTACTTTGAAAGTTTAGGTAGCAGAAAAGAATTCACTGGAAAGTTTTTCACTCTTCTCGCTCTTGAACACTGTAGTATGTCCTCTCTGCCAGCATGTTTTAAACATGTTTGATTTCATTATGCTGAGCTCAGTAGAGCTTATCCAGTCTCAGGCTGTCACTCAACAAGACTGAAATCTGACAGGGATTCTGACAGCAGCTGGTGGTGGATTAAACAAAAAAAAAAAAATCACCCACAGATCCTCCTGAGGTATAGAGTCTAATTCAGGAGAGCCACACGTTTCTCTGGTCAACTCTGAACTGCTTTGACTCAACATTTTGTTCAAAGATATTTCTCAATGCTTTTTTTCTTACATTATTACTCATATCAGTCAAGCAGTGAGAAAGAGGTTGAACGTGCAACACACTCAACCTCTGGATGGCCACATAGTTGCTACAACTACTTGCAAAAAAATTCAATGTAATGACTGAGCAACCAACAATTTTTTATTTTTTTATTTTTTCCCCACAGGGAGGTTTTTCGATTGTAAGGTGGTTGCACATGTTGTCTGGTGGCAGGGAACCTGTCACTAGACTGCAATCACTCTCAGACAGATTGTTGAAGGTTTGCAAATAATTGCCGTCAAATGTATAAACACAAAAAGACTGCCAACATGTTGCAAACAATTTGAGTCATTCTGAACCGTCTGCGACACGCCTCTTTGCAAATGGTTGCCAACGGATTATAGCAAGGCTGCAAAGTACCTATATCACTTTGCAGTTAAATCGCCATCCTACAGTGCAGAGGGTTGGTGTGACAGAGGAGGAAGCTAGGCATAGGGTGAGATGGAGGCAGATGATCCGTTGTGGCGACCCCTAAAGGGAGCAGCTGAAAGAAGAAGAACTGAGGTCACAGAGAAAGGGAGCTGAGGGCTCTTTCCCATAAACTTCAGTACAATTAGAAGTCTTTTTTCAACCAGAAGATTTCCATAACATCAACCACCCAGAAGCTTTGCATTACATGGACTGCAGTGGCTTAGATCTTAAAAATTGCATTTATTGTTTGATACAAGCAGCAATAAGCAGCTAGTGAGTTTGCAGTCTTCAGAAATCAGCCTAAAATGCTTCTCAGAGCTGCTGAGTTGGTTTTAAATGTCGCAAATGAATCTTTCATCTCATTACAAAATGAAACAACCACTTGAACAAGGTGAATGATGGGAAGGTAGAAAAGATGCTGCCAAACTGCTCGCTTTATAGCTTCATGTACTCTCTGGATGCTGTTCTCCTCTCTGAGCACTCCACTAGCTCAGTGCTAAGATAAATCACCCTGTTCTGGACTTTGTATAGGCTTAAATTAGCTTTTTCTAAAACCTCACAGCGTTTATTGACAATAGCAGTCTGGCCTGACTCGGTGTGCTGCAGGGTTTTTCTGTGAGTAGATACTTGCAGTGATGAATTCAGGTCATTTTCACCCCAGGACGGCAACCGTTACATTTCAGCTCAGTGTTCGCCAAATGTTTTCTCATCAGGTTTTCAGCATTAAGCGGAGATTGATGAGTCTATTTTCTTTTTGCATCGTCTGTCTGGGAAGTGTGGAGACTATCTGTTGGGAAGAAGGGAGGGAGGGCTGTCTCCCGTTACAGTACACGCCACTCAATAGGAGGGGAGGAAATGACTCCAAAGACTCCAGAGCAGATAGACTCAGGCAAGTCATTATGTCATCGATCCCTGGAGCATTTAAACAGTAGGCATAATTCACTACAATCCAGACTATCCAATTGATCACACAGGCCTGCAGTTACAAAAGGTGACAAATCAAATGGGGATGACGGAGGCGTCTCCTGGTCTGGAACCGTGTACACTCAGTCAGGTTGTTCTGTTCCTCTTTTTGTCGACTTATTTCAGACTCCCACAGCCAGCTCCCCAGGCACTACAGAGATAGTTTGATATTTTTTTAACATGACGTCATTTTAGTGACTCGCTGGCAGCCGTTGATAGCTTGGAGTCTTGTGTGCAAAGATGACTTATGGGAGGCAAAAGACCAATAGTAGGATAGAGGAAATAACATATGGTAAGCATAAAGACAGCCTCAGTATTTTGGGTCCAGGAACCAGTTTCACAAAGACATTTTAGATGGTTCTGTTGGGTTAATTCTACTCACAGATGAGTCCAATCCAAGTCACACTGTTTAAACAAAAAAAAGAAGCCAATTTTAAACCAAAATACACCTTACACTGAGGGTAACTAACCCTAAAACTCTGTCCGTATGCTGTAAAGTGATCTGCTCGTCAAACATCACTTTGTAGATGATGGTTGGTTTGCAGGAGCATCCTGGGCAAAGACAGGGAGAGTTAACCTAGCACAAAGGCAAAATGTTGCATGGGGAGCCTGTTTCTATGAACTTCCAGACAGTTACTGTTTATGAACTTACTGTTGGGGCAACATGGTGATGTAATGGTTAGCACCTCACAATAAGAATGGTCTTGCTCCGGTTTGAGGGGGAAGAGTGTCCTTTCACTAACTAACTTAATTTAGACAAAGTGTTTCTTTCTAGACTTTCATCGACCTGAAAAGATGGTTTTTCACCTTTCACTTTGTAACCGATGTCTTCTTTTCAACAAGTTTTCGCTTTTTGGGATCCAGACAGTCGATCATATTGTGAGGACAGTTGAGAGGTTTTTAAAGACCATGAAGTATGTCCAAAATGTCTCAATCATTCACGTTATAAAAGAAATTCTGTGGTGAGCAGCAACTTAAGATGTTGAACACTTGATCATTTTTCACATCACTGACACATATTGCATGAATAAATGTTGTCAGATAGTGGTTCTAGTCTACTACTCTACTGTTTTTTCACCCCTGTGGGGGGTTTTTGAGACAATTATTCACATCCATCAAGCAGTTGGTTTTCTGGCTTGTCTCAACCGCATCTCGTTTTGTTCTGATCATTCTCTGGCTCAGCTGGAAATCTCTTCATACAGGACTTTAACTCTTAGTCACTTTAAAAGTTCACACTGACTCCTCCAGCACTTGAAGCAGCCCCAGGCCTCCTTTCCCAGGTGTACCATTCAGGTTTCTGTTTGTGTTTGCAGTGAAGTTGCGAAGCTTCTGGGTTGAAGCATTCAAACTAAGAGGCATTCAAAAGGCTGCATTTTCTAGCCTTTCAGCATATTTCCTGGACTGCTGTTTATCAATAAATGGTGGATTTTGCCTCTTGTTTCCCACAGATAGCAGACATGCTTGCTTCCCTGGCTGCTTTGTCTCCGTAGAGCCCCTCCTGATATCAGCCTCCCCCTGCTAAGGCTGCCGGGTGTTCAGAGATGCTGCTTCCTGCTGTTTCAGTTTGCTCAGATAGACTACTTTCTGCTAATGTGCACGCTCTGTTTGAGCTGCTTCTGCATGCACACAAAGACGTTTCATTCACTTGTGTCTATATTTAACTATACTCTTACCTAATAGATTGGGGATTTAATGGGATATAAATAGATAACTGGTGCATTTGATGAGTTAGACAGTGAGAGTGTCGGAGACTCATTGCAAAACTTAAGCCTCCAGTCATTTATTGATTAATGTAGGTTTCATTGAAATAGCTTTTTTTTTTCAGGCTGATGAGCTTGGTTATTATAGATTTGTAGCACTGTGGTTAGGAAGAATTGAGAAATCTAATTTCCTGTAAGTAGCTTAATATAAATCCTCCTGCCTTGTGTCAAAAACTTACAGTAAGATGTTTCTTTGCTAATTTGTGCAGACACGTTGAGCTTCAAACTGAGCTTTTAGAGAATTTCTGGAGGATATATTTTTACTGTCTTTTCCTGAAGAGGGTGATCGTATTTTGTAAAGATAATATGTACTGTACTTAAGTTAAAGAGCTTTTAGGACAACCAGATAATAAGGAATTAAATCGTCAAGTCTAGAAGTAACAAATGCATGGACTAGTTTTTGAACATCACCCGAGGACAGGGTATTCCACCCATCCATTTTCTTCTGCTGGGGCAACAGTCAAACCAGAGATACCCAGATCTCCTTTTACTCATGGCACCTATTTCAGCTCTTCCAGATGGGGCACAGAGGTGTTACAGAGCCAGCCAACAGGAAGAGCACGAGCCAGCTGACTGTTTTATTAAATAGTGTGAGAGGGCAAACTTTGTTCTCAGCACTGCAAAGACTAAGGAAATGTCTGTAAAGTTTAGGAGGCAACAATCATCCCAGCCCACTTTCGGTGACGGAGAGCCGATCCAGTCTGTGACTGAATATCAGTACTTTAGGGTTGTGCTTGACCACAGACTGAAATGGGACTCCTGGATTGACTGCCTGGAAACGTAAGGAAACTTTTATCCTTCAATCTCAGAAAGCTGAATCTGTTCATCTGGACGTTTTCAGTGGGAGAAACGTTTCTTCACTTATCCAAGTCACTTCTTCAGTCTCAGCTGACTGCAGGCTTCCCCAACCTTATAAACAGTACATTTGCATAATGACCGAAACCAGCACCACTGACTAACAAAGGGCCATGAGGTCAGTTTCATGATCATTAGTATGCAAATCATCATGAAACTGACCTCATGGCCCTTTGTTAGTCAATGGTGGATTGTTGATTATTGATTATTGAGCATGCATCAAGAGTATTTATTTTCATAACTATAAGTACTATAAGTAAGTAATTATAGTGTTCTTTCAGTTTTAGAAAACATCTTAAAATATGGTGAGTTTATCTAGTTGAAGTGATCAATGTCTAGTACATCAAACATTTTATACAAGAATACACTCAGCGGTTCTTATTTGAGGTGAAATAAGCTCAGAAGCACTAAACAGTCACTCTGTGTCACATGTGGTCTGTACTGGTGTAGCTTTCCTTTCCAGTTCAATAACTGCTCACCCAGCCAGTGCAGACTGAGGAGCACATTGTTTTTTATGGAGGCATATTATGATTTTATAGGAGTCTGGGGTAAAGGGTCAAGCATGTATACTCTAGGCTCTGACTTCAGATCAATACTGTATAAAAAAAAGTCCATGGAGCACAAATCATAATGGATGAATATGTGTAAATCTTGTGTCACTAAATCTCTCTTACACACAACCATGAATGTATAAAAAAACAAAACACAAAAGAACAAATGTATGTACTGTGCCACACACACAAACTACAACGGTCAGAAGCAGTGATGCATGTATACTACCAGTCAAAAGTTTGGACACACCTTCCCATTCAATGTTTTTTCTTTATTTTCATGACTATTTACATTGTAGATTCTCACTGAAGGCATCAAAACTATGAATGAACACATACGGAATTATGTAGTAAACAAGAAAGTGTGAAATAACCCAAAACATGTTTTATATCTTAGATTCTTCAAAATAGCCACCCTTTGCTTTGATCACTGCTTTGCACACTCTTGGCCTTCTCTCAATGAGCCTCATGAGGTAGTCACCTGAAATGGTTGTCACTGCACAGGTGTGCCTTGTCAGGGTTCATTTGTGGAATTTCTTGCCTC
>VUQS01037365.1:0-13200 GCA_015108495.1 Heterochromis multidens
CTCGCCAGCTGCCACTTTCCACTCTTCGTCTCCTCGTCCGGACTCGGCGTCCTCATCAAGTAGGGGAGGCCTGATTGATTCATGCCAGTCTGGTGTGCTGGCTGGCCTCCCCTGACGCCACGCCCTGACTCCACTGCCACAGTTACATTAATCTTTAAGTTGAGATTTACAAGAAATACTTTACCTGCTATTGTGAAAGGGAATACTGCTGTTAAAAAACACTTTATTTGTTTAAAGCAATTGGAAACCAAATGTTATTGCACTTTTTTTCATATAGCAGTATTTTAAAATAAAAATACGGAATACACTACTTTTGAATTCATTATTGAATTTTGCGCATTGCAATGCGATTAATCGCAGAAAAATCATGCGATTAATCGCGATTAAAATTTTTAATTGTTGCCCAGCACTAGTTTAAACAGCATGTATTCTTTCCGCAAAGGGAGTGTGAACAAACGTAAATAAACGTGTATAAATTGGTTTACCATGACATAACAGAAATGTTCTGTACAGTATGTTGTTCCTGTTTTTCTTCCTCATATAAAGCCCAAGTTTATTTTGTACAAGAAGTGTGTCACTGGTGAACAACACAAACTATTTCAGTATCACCACCTTATATTTTTCTCTCTGTTCATTGTTAATAGGTGGGCATCCAGCATTCTCTCATTAAAGTTTATTCCAGTGAGAAACAAGCAATTTGTTTAGAAATCCTGAACCCAGTATGACCCTTTTTCTTGATAAGTGACCAATATGAGGCCTGGAGGAAAAACCTAGTAACCATTTATATGTTTTTATTGTCTCCCTGAAGCAGCATTAGTCTTTAAAAAAAAAAGTGTGTGAATCTCTTTGTTGGTGGTTAGAACACCCTCCAAAGGCCGGCTGTAATTATTTCTGCTGTAGCCTCAAAGAGTGCTTTGGTGCTTTGCAGGGAAATCTCTAACCTGTAATCCTGTTGGCTATTAGAGATAAAAATGAGTTAAAAATACTCTTTCATTAAAGGCTTTCTGAGCTCTTGGAGATGTCCTAATAAACGAGGAAACCCTTTGCAATTTATAAAAGCTTTTGTGCAGATGAATATATTACTTAATTATTAATTTTTTTATTCAATAAAGGTGAAGTGTATCAGTTTTTCCCGTTCTTGCCCGTATCTCCCAGCTGTCAAATACTAATATAAATTTTTTTATTAATACTTCATAATTTAGGGAGTGGTTGCATCTAACCTGCTCTGGCTATGCTGACTGACAAGGTCTCTTGTTATACCTTTCCATACAGGCATCCTCTCAGTGCTCTCTTTGTCTTCTGAGTGCACCTCCTTGGCCTCAGAGCTGCCTAAAGTGTCCTACGTTAAGGCTATCGACATCTGGCTCATCGCTTGCCTGCTGTTTGGTTTCGCCTCACTGGTAGAGTATGCCGTGGTTCAAGTGATGCTCAACAGCCCAAAGCGCATTGAGGCAGAGAAGGCAAAGATAGCGTCCAAAGAGAAGGCCGCGGGAAAGAACCCTGCTGCCCGGAACAACACGGTCAACGGAACCGGAGGGACACCGCTTCATGTCAGCACTTTGCATGTTAGTATATTTGGTTTGATAATTTGCATGTGTCTGTGTATCACCATTAATATAGCCTTATTACAAGAGTTCACATAAGGTATAATTGGACCTATTCAAATCAAAATGCAACAGAAGACACATGCTTTGCACATGCTGCTCATACTAGTGGAATCTACTGTTTGCAGTTCAATTTAGATCTTTCCTCATGATCATCAACAGCTTCTACTCTTTCAGTTTCAAGTTTGCATATATACAGTATAATTGCAATGTCACCATTTCTCACTTCACTTGTTTTCTGTCTGCATCTGCACTTTTTTCATCTAAAAAAAAAAAAAAAATACAAAATGCCAAAAATCTTTCAAAAGAAAGAGGAGCAATTGAACTTCTTTTCTTCTCTTTTAGAAACCGTTGACCTATTTTTCTTTATATTGGCCACAATGGAAGTTGTTAAAGCAGTATGACTTTGGTGCTACGAACAAAGAGTAGGGCTCTGGTATAGCCATAGCAACATTATACTTAATGTTTGGAACACAGAAACTCAGATGCCAAAATGCAAAACCTTTTCTTTCCAAATGAAAACAGAAAAAAAGCTATTTTTTGACATAACAAAGGCTTAAAATTCCCCATTGATAGGGGTTTGTAACCTTTGTTTTTTTTTCTTTATCCAGTCATATATAAGTATTTATTTATTTGCTAAAAATATTTGGACATGGAGACAAAAACCAAAACAGCTTTAAATGGCCTGAAATCCTAATTGAGCGCTCATACAGTAGGCATAAATATCTGCATCATCCATCAAGATAGCATCAAGGGTATTTATGTTACGTGGGACTTGATTTCAGTTGCATTTTGCCTAATGAGACCACAGACTCTTGTGTAATCGATAATGATCATATCCATAATGACCTCTTTGGGTTTTGATGCTCCAGTTAATCACCAAAACATTTTAATGATGGTGCATTTTTGTTGTTGAGTGAGTGCACAGTCTTTGGATGCCTGTGTATATTCTTTGGATTTTATGTAACTCCCCACCCACATTAACAATCAGATCTAGCATCCTGTAGTAATAGTAAGGCACCAAGAATAGAGAAATTCAGTCATTAATAATTGGCATTGTGTCTGACATACACATACACATCTTGGTCAGGGCTCAAGTCTGACACTTACATGCACATGCAGGATGTTGCATGGGTCTTCCGATTGTATGCCTAATTGAAATTAATTTACCTCTGAGTCTATGTTAGTCCGAACCACATTTGGTCTGAGAGGATTACATTATTCCATTGAGGTTTAATAGGTTTTCTTGTCAAAACCAAATCAAAATAATGAAGCTTTAATGAGCTTAATGACTTCAGTGAGTAAGCATCCTTAGTCTGATTAGATCCTGTTCACCCCGCAGGCCTTCAGGGAAGTTGATGAAAGGGATTTTTTTGGATGACATTAACTTAAGTCCTCCTGCAGATTGTTTTGTATAAGCACAGGTTGTGATAGCATGTAGAGGCTGGAGAACCTAGATGAGAGAACAGCCATATTAGGCAACATTTTAGAACACAAAGTAAGTCTAGTTTTGGCTCCAAAGATATTTTTTCCTCTTAAAATAGCAGTAGCTTTGATTTAGCAGCAGAGTTATGTCCAAGTTTCAGGATCAAACAGCTCTTTTACAGCATTTTCAAAGTGTAGTCTGTTTTCAATTGAGGCCAGCTATCTCAAATGGCCTCATTTCAATGTTCCTTTCAGTTTGGAGAAAACCTCCACGCAGAGTAGATGTGACATCATAGCTACTGTACAGAGATAGACGACTTTTTAATGTGTCAAACAGTAGTCAGGAAGTGTGGCATTCAGTTACCCTTTGCCACGATAAGATTTTTGAAAAATGGACAGTCAAAATATTTTTCTACATGTTGTGTTGAACTGCTTGGTTCACAAGAAAGTAATCAATAGAAAGTACAGAGAACATGGCAAAGGGCAAACTGGAAAACATTTTTGAATTGTAATAAATAGGAATTCTGCACCTACCTCTTGCAGTCTTAGTCTGATAAAGTTCAATTCCAACTTGCCAGGGAGCAGAAAAATGCACGTCTTTGTGTGTCAGAAAATACTCAGTCAGCAGTGGCTGCCATCTGTGGTCCTATGTGATGTGGTTAGGTACAGTTAGCTCCATAATTTGTTGGACAAAGGCACATTTTTGTAGTTTTGCCTCTGTATGCCACCACCGTGGATTTTAAATCAGACAATCAAGATGTGATTGAAGTGCAGACTTTCAGCATTAATTCAAGGGATTTTACAAAAGTTTTGCATCAACTGTTTAGGAATTACAGCCATTTTTATACATTGTCCCCCATTTTTAGGGGCTCAAAATTAATTGACTAACAGTTATGTGTCCAGGCCAGGCCCATTCCCTTGTTATTTCATGACAAATGAAGCAGATATAATGTGCTGGTATATAGACTGATCAGTCACATTAAAACTGCTCCTGAGCATTGTTTGCTGGGCAAGGCCACTTCCACTGGGGGTGTACTTGGCCTGCAGCCGTGTTTCTGTGTCAAAATAACATCCACATAAATGGCAGGACTCAGGGTTTCTAGGTGGAGCATTGCATCATTACAACATCAGTGTTTTTGCATCACTTTTCAGTGGTTTGCAGGTTTTATTAGATTGAGTATATAAGGGTGACAAATGATGGAATGAGGGGAGGTACACAGGCGGGTGTGAGGCTCAGGTGACTGGATGTAATAGGAAAACACTGATCGCAGCTACTAAACAAGTAGAGAACAACTGATTGTGCAGCAAGAGGTTAGTGACAGGCATGAGGACAGATGTGCAGAACAAACTAAAATAGCAGATGAGTTCTGTTTGCTCTGACAACTTAACTTTGGTCAACATAGGAAAAGTGTTCCAGTGTGAACTTTGCAACTAACCATCTTTATTTAATTCTTACTAAACTAAAGCACACTACAGTGAAGAATAATGCAGTAGAGGTATGGTTTGGAGTAAAGTCTTAAATCTAACTGAATAACTTGCTGTACAGGTGGAATAATCTTTGTAGTACCACTAATAAAACTACAAGCTTTTGTGGATTGCAAAGTCAGTCTCAGTCAGCCACATTTGAACCACTTTGCTGTGGCTACTCTGCCTTAGGAGCTGCCTGTAGTGCTTTCGGAATATTACTCTAATCTTATCGTGGCTCATATGTTTCACATAGATAAATGTATTTTAGAGTGAAATGATGCAGAATGCAGTAATCAATTTGGTCTGTGCTTGTGCTTCTCTCTTCAACCCAGGTGGCTGAGACCCGCTGCAAGAAGGTGTGCACCTCTAAATCAGACCTGAGGACCAATGATTTCAGCATTGTGGGCTCACTCCCACGGGACTTTGAACTGTCAAACTTTGACTGCTACGGGAAGCCCATTGATACTGGCTCTGGTCTCGGCAAATCCCAAGCAAAGAACAACAAGAAACCTCCTCCGCCAAAACCAGTCATCCCCTCTGCTGCCAAAAGAATTGACCTGTACTCCAGAGCTCTCTTCCCTTTCTCCTTCCTCTTCTTTAATGTGATTTACTGGTCCATATACTTGTGATTATCTTCAAATTATCTTGTATTATTAACCTCCCACTACATTGTCACAAGTTTCTTAATTGTCAAAGTAAACTTGAAGAAATGTGAAACCTACCCATACAAAATTATCTCTGAGAACCATTATATATTATTATAATTGTTATATTTATCTTCAAAAAAAAAAAACATTATCACCGTTTGTGTATAAAAAAAGATTCCAAATTAGTCTTTCTTATCTTTCCTAAAATAGATGTATAAAATCTTATAGCTTTGTTTATTGATAGTGGTACTTGAGAGGGTAATACAGGATTGCAGATAAAGCAACTGATGTGATGAATGGTGTGCAAACAAATCCACAAAGACTGATTAAGAAATGTACTGAAGATGCACAGATCTATTGATGATGCTATTTGATTGATTTATTTATTTGTTTAATTTTTGCACTTGCCCAGTGGGAGTATGCTCGCAAGTTTAATAAGTTAAAGCATTTTATTTAAGCTTCAATGCAAAGTGTAACATTGTAATTACCTTGCATGTTAAAAATAATGCATGCATATGAAAAAAAAGTATAAATATACATATATAATATATATTTATTAAATTTCTTTAATATTATTATGATTTGCTCTTGAGAAGATATGTGGATGTGAAACACTCCTGTTCCTGTTCAGATGGCCATGTGACACTGCCACTCCTCCAGCAAATGTAACATTTGACACCTTTAATGTGTGTAAATGGGTCACTAGTGAGCTGTGACCATATGTTTGTGAAATACACAAGCAAAGAAAAATAAATGAACAAGAAACTTTTCACCATTTAATGTAATTAAATTAAACAGAAAGATTCAAATCAAGCACTGTTTATTATTATTAGTTACTAATTATACATATTTTCTTTACTTTTTTTTTTCTGTTGATTCTTACTCAATCTGCAGCTGGGTAACATGTATTTGTATTGCTTACAATGGGGCAAAAAACAGTCTATATTTCCAGCATTTTCCCTTTTGCACTGTCCATATGCATTCTGAACATCACGCAACATCTGTTTCTTCACCTAGTCTTGACCTCTCCTAATCTGATAAACCAGCCATCAATTATTCATGCAAACCTGCTTGGAAAATGACCCCAGACCATTGCTGGGAAACTTCTCTTATGAAATCTGTCTCCAGCTTAATGAAGCAAGATAGATGCTGACCTCATGTCATGACAATAGGGTCATATTAATGAAGTTTGAAGTCATTTAGGCCAGGATTGCTCATGTAACAGAGCAGTTAATGTGTCATTTTCTGTGATCTCCTATTTTTCTTTTTTGGTTTCACTACATGACAAAACAAGCTTCTTTTTCTTCTGTGGCTGCCATGGTTACAGACAGACTAGAAAAACCAGCCTACGACAGAATGTGAGTCAGACTGGGAGTAGAAAAAAGGTAATGGGAGCTTCTAAAATCACATATAAAAGCATATAAAATATGACTAATCAAGAGAAGTACATATTTTACTGATTACATATTTGTGGTCAATTTTAATAGATCTGTAGACTCTTTCCAGGTGTGACTGAATCACAAATGAAAGAGATTTTGCATTGCACTGCCCCCCAATGGCTGCATCTATATTTGTTTAAAGTAATGAGTAGATAAAATGCTCTCCTGGGAGAAAAACAGATGTAATGCCAGGTTTTGCACTGTGGTAATGGCATCACCAGCAAATTGAGGTGGATAATAACTTTGTACTAAAATACATGTGAAATGCTAAATGTTTGGAATGTTTTTCTTAAGTTTTCAGAATCAGAATCAGCTTTATTGACCAAGTATGTGCACACATACAAGGAATTGAGCTCCGGCTATTTCTTTGCTCTCAGTGTACATAACAAAGTTGACAACAGACAATACTGACAACGTTATGTAAATAATCCAAGATTATAAGATATTTTAAACCTTTAGAACATTTTAGCACTTAATTGTCTTCATATGCATTTCACAATTTCACATTGCAGGTACTAGCTGAAGCTGTTATCTGCTACAAAAATAATAATAATGATACATCTGCTAATAGGTCACCAGCAGTGGAAGCAATAAAAACAAAAAGATTAATGATGTCATTTATAGCGCCTCAACAGTAGATGCAGCTCTTGTTACAGGTGTGACTCATCTGTCTGTGGCTTTGTGTGTGTGTATGTGTGTGTGTGTGTGTGTGTGTGTGTGTGTGTGCTCCACCCCCACAATCCAGCACCCTGCTAGTAGCACAGTGCAGTAACCTATATCACACAGGGTGCTTTCTAATCCAACATGACCTCTCACCAGGCATCCACCCAAGGCACCAATACAAGCACCACGACAGTCAGGCAATGATTAGTGGAGGAACAGTTTGGGAGGAGAGGCCACAAGGATTATTGGAAGCTCATTTACTTTAAACAAGGTTTTTACACATCAGTGTTGTGCTTTTCGAACCTTTCTCTAGACACTGAAATGAAAAAATACAGTCTAGACAATTATTTTCTTGTCAAGAAATTAGCATTTCTATCTCCTGATGCATGCTCAGTAATCCCAGAAAGCTGAATCTGTTCATCTGGATGTAGCGTTTTCAGTGGGAGAAACGTTTCGTCACCTCCTGGTGACTTCTTCAGTCTCAGCTGACTGCAGGTGTCCCCAACTTTATAAACAGTACATTTGCACTTTGGTCATTATGCAAATGTACTGTTTATAAGGTTGGGGAAACCTGCAGTCAGCTGAGACTGAAGAAGTCACCAGGAGGTGACGAAACGTTTCTCCCACTGAAAACGCTACGTCCAGATGAACAGATTCAGCTTTTTGGGATAGCACTTCTATCATTGAACATTATTACCAGCAATAAAATCACATTCATTCAAATTACCATATCAGCCAATACTGCCATGTTGTAATATTGCAATGTCTATCAGTAAGTAAAGTAAGTACATACTCTGTTTGCTTTTTCTTATGTTTGCACAGTGTCATTGGGGAAGTTTTATCTGAAACTAAAGACATAATAGGCTATTTTTCCAAAGGCCACCGCAGATTTTGGGTCAGCCATGATTTTCTACTCCCTCACCCTTCACAGGTACCATAGCTGTCTGGTTTTTGGCAGGGCCTTAAATATGGACGTTTAGAAAGTGTGGAGGATGCCATTTCCTTTCAGAGCTCAAAGTGGCTAAAAGCTTAGTTCCAGCCAGACTGAACCAATCTGTAAAACAGCCATGACCACGGATCCCATCATTAAAGTTAGTTCTGCACAAAAGAAAAAAGGAGTGAGCAAAGACAGGGATGAAATACTGTCATCAAGTCCAAAAAGGCTGGTATTGGAAGAAATAGAGGGTAAAGGGACAGTAAAAGTAGAGAGTAAAGGATAGTAAAAGCTAAAGAATAAAGAAGGGAACTAGAGATTATAAAAGAAGCTAGACAGTGTATTCCTTTAAAATTAAAACGTGTAGTCATCAGTTTTAACTAGTTCAGGAATCATAAACCATTTTATTATTTTTAAACATTCACTCTTGCATTTGTAATTAAAATTACATATCAGTTTTCAAACTTACATTTTGATTATGGATGCATGACCATATTATCATAAAACAGTTGTTTAGGCAGAAATATGTGAAACAGTAAAGCAGCAAGGAACACAGAATATGGAAAGAAACATAGTGGTATCATGAAATGATTGATTTCATACCATGAATGACGCCTTAACCGTAACCTTCACCTTCACCTTTTCATGTCATTTAAGAGAAGGCAACTGAACGTCTTTAAATTTTCTTGTAATTTTTTAAAGTGGTCTTGGGCAATAGTTCTTCATGCTTTCTGAAGGTCTTTCGAAGTTTGTTGTTGGGCATTTGTTGATTTTTCCACACATTTTTCATCCGGTCCTTGTACCTGATCATTTTAAGAGGAATGTTTTTTGTTTGTTTGTTAACCCACTTAACACTGACCTATGAATCATTCAAGCATAAAAAGGCACCTAACTGAAAGAATGAACCAGTTTTGTGTCTAGACATAACAGACAACTTAGCAAAGAACCAATTTTAAATTGTATCTTTAGGTACTGTTGCATAAGCACATAATTTGTTCCCATTTCTTTAACTGAACCTACAAAAACCACCAAAACTAACTTGGTTTGACAGGCATAAAACAGAACATCTGCACCAACAAGTGATTCCCAAACAGTTATTAGCTGCCAACTTGGCATATCTTGGCATGGTGTACAATATGTCTTTATAAAATCTGAGGAAACTGTCAAATAGAGGATAAAAGAAGAAGTGGAAGACCTTAGAAACTATCTATGGTAGACAAACAGTATCTGAAAGCCATGTCCTTAAGAAATAGGGACAAATCCAGCAAAGACCTGACACAGGAGATGAGAAATGCATCTGGCCCTTCAGATGATCCATCTACTGTTTGCTGAAGCCTCATCTGAAATGTCTCAGCGGAAGGGTGGCTGCCAAGAAGCTATTAAGAAAAGAAAACAGGGGAAAAAAGGATACCAAATTACAGATGAACTAGACTGAAAATCAGTGGGAACAGGTTTCATGGTGTGGTGGAAAATTTTGGTTCAAATCATCATCAGTATGTCTGGAGGAGGCCAGGAAAAAGATACAACAGCACATATCTACAGTCATCTGTCAAACACAGTGGAGGCGGCTCTGTCATGGTTTGGAGCTGCATTTCAGCCAGTGGTGTTAGGGATTGATGGAATTATCAATGCAGAAAAGTACTGTCAGATTTTGATCCACCATACAATACAATCTGGAAAGCGGTTCATTTTTCAGCATGACAATAATTCCAAACATACTGCCAATGCAGTAAAAGCATACCCGGATAGAAAAACACACAGTGAAACACTATCAGTCATGGATTGGCCTCCCCAGAGCCCGGACCTCGATGCTAATGAAGCAGTGTTGAATCATCTTGACAGAGAATAAAAGAAAAGGCAGCCAACATCTAAAGAAGTGCTTTGAATATCCTTTAAGAAGCCTGGAGAACTATTCCTGAAGACTACTTAAAGAAATTACGACAAAGCTTGCTGAGAGTTCAGGCTGTGTTGAGGAATAAAGGTGGTCATACCAAATATTGACTTTCAAGCTTGTTGGAATGATACAAACTCTATTTTTGCCTTCTATACTAAATTCCCATGAATGAATGTACACATTTCAATAAATCGCTGCACCTATTTCCCATTTTCCTACAAATATAAAGAGATGGGGATGACACAAGACTTTTGCACAGTACTGTATTTTCTCTTAAAAAACACAGTTTAAATATATTACATAATGTTACTTACATAAGGACTAAGTGGGTTTTAGGCTATTAATTTGGAAACTCTCATTTGATTCAAGGATGAAACAGTGTTTTAGAGGTCAAATGGTCAGTGCATAACTGTAAAGATTGATTGAATGCTATTGATGCAAGCGTAGGCAGTCAAAGTGTCCAGTCTCAGCACTCTTCCTGACCTTGGGACCGATCCCTGCAGGTTTAACTCCCCAAAACTGTTCTAATGGCAGGATATGCTTGGCTTAGCAACTTCTGTGTGACCAAAGGCCTTGTTTTGTATTCACATCACCTCTTTACTGTATGCACAAACAGCCCTGAAGTCAGTGTCCCATCAGCAGCAGCTGTAAGTCACAGAACAATGCTGTTTTCTATTTTCTGATCAACTGGCACAAGACAAAGAATCACTAAAGTTGGTTGATTTCATGCTCTATTTGTTTCTGTAAGTCCCAACTTCCAGTTGCAATTCCTAGATTTAATTACAAGTCACCAAATACCGCAAAGTACCTTTTCATACCTTAATAAATATGACTGATAAAATGTTTCAGCACGAATGATGGCTGATTGTCTTTATTTCTGTTCTGTTGGTCTATGTCATAAAATCCAGTTTCCATAAATGCTGGGCATAAAATATGAATGAAAACAAAATGCAATAATTTGCCAATCATTTAAATCCTTGAATTGAATTGTAAGTACCATAATGAATAAACTATCAAATACTTTATTTCTTAGGATATGCTCATTTTGAATTTAATATCAGCAAATATGTGGAACAAGCGCAATAGACTGCAGACACTGTGTAATGCAAAAAAAAAAAAAAAAAAAAAAAAAAAAAAAAAACATTTGCAAATCAAGCTTTTCAAATCAAGTTTTGTGCTGACATGTACAGAGTCATGAGTTGCATGAGATACAGGTTATGTATATTAACCTCTAGCAAAACAGTTGTGTTATAACATAATACAAAGGGATTAAGGCTCCAACCTGATTCTGTCAATTATTGACTGGTTTTGTGACGACTGCATGACTCTATAAACACCCTAGGAGCCTGTTGGGTCAAAGGTCCATCTCTACTAGCACTACCAGTAACCTCATAAAAGAATGAAAGAAAATAAGCCAAAATGTAAGAAACATGTAGAGCACCTGACTGTCAAGTACAAACTTAGAAAAATGAGGTGTTTTACTTACAGCTCTCTCATTTCCAGTACTAATAATGATTCCCTTTCACTTAATCCATCATAGGCATTCTTGCTTCCAAGACATTTATATGATTGATACTGTATTTTTTTATTTATATTTTATTGTTGGAAGGGTATGCTTGGCCACAAAGCCAAGAAGACCATGAAGTAAAATTGAAAGAGTGGCAAAACATCCTGCCATTTTCAGTAATAGAAAGCACAACGAGCAACCAATGAACTCTTATTAAACCATCCAAAAAGTTTAGTCTATTCCAGAAACCTTTCATAAGAGCCATGCATACAAGGGGTTTATTTAAATAATCTGTTCTGGATACAGCTATTAGGCACCTGAAACTTGTCACTCAGTAAAAGCTATTTAGCCATTTACTGCACATACTATATATTAGAGGACTGCTGTCAGGCATTTTGCGAGACATGGTGTCTATTTAGGACAAAAACCTTGGATGGTATCTTTACAAACTATCCATCTTTTTTAATTCAACACACATGTCCTACAGTATATACATATATAGTTATTTGACGAGTGAGCCAGAGTTTCAGTTCTGCATCAGTCACTGCAGATGTTTCTCAGTTCACTGTAACTGTGCAGATTCCTTCACGCTGAAACCAGCTTCCATCTGGTCTTTAACCCAGCAGAGTCATCCGGGCCGACATCATTAGGGGCAACATTAAAAACTTTTAGCTGAGGGCTTTAAAAATTCTAATCTGGATTTTATCAGTTAACTTGCTGGCATATAATTGACAAAAGTATTGGATTGGTATTAGCTGGCAAAGATGTGTTCAATGTACCATCCATTCAGTAAAAAGCGCATTTGAAATATAATTTTTTTTCTTTGAATCAGCAATTCTTTGTTCTAACTGTTATACGTTGTTGTTTTAAGTGCATAAGTGCATTCAAAAAGACATCTAGTTTTACATTAAGCACACTACAACTTCTTGTATAACATGAGCATAATAGTCATAAAGTGTTGCGTGTAGTTGCCATCTTCGTTACGTCGCCATTCTGGCTAGTTAGCTAAGCTAATGCTAACTGCCTAGCTTTCAACAGCAGATTTTTTTAATCAGAATTTTTAAATGGTGTGGCATTGTTTGGGCTTATGCAGTTTTCATTGCTGTGTTTAACCCTCTGTACCCCATAACGGCTGCGGACGACAAGAAGGTTTCTGTGACCGTTTGTGTATAAAAACCTTTTTGTACTCACTATATTTTAATGTATTTCAATAATGTCAACACCTATCAATAAATCAGGGGGAAAAAATGGATATATGTCAATATTGTTCTTTCTTGTTCTTTCTTACTTATACAGTGGGGCAAAAAAGTATTTAGTCAGCCACCAATTGTGCAAGTTCTCCCACTTAAAAAGATGAGAGAGGCCTGTAATTTCCATCATAGGTATACCTCAACTATGAGAGACAAAATGAGAAAAGAAAAATCCAGAAAATCACATTGTCTGATTTTTAAAGAATTTATTTGCAAATTATGGTGGAAAATAAGTATTTGGTCACCTACAAACAAGCAAGATTTCTGGCTCTCACAGACCTGTAACTTCTTCTGTAAGAGGCTCCTCTGTCCTCCACTCGTCACCTGTATTGATGGCACCTGTTTGAAGTCGTCATCAGTATAAAAGACA
>VUQS01037373.1:0-13348 GCA_015108495.1 Heterochromis multidens
CCTCTCTGCATTTAATGAGCTATTATTAATCTCTGGCTCTCTTCCACAGCATGTCCTTCTCCCTTCACCCCCAACCGGTCGCGGCGGATGGCTGCCCCTCCCTGAGCCTGGTTCCGCCGGAGGTTTCTTCCTGTTAAAAGGGAGTTTTTCCTTCCCACTGTTGCCAAGTGCTTGCTCATAGGGGGTCGTTTGATTGTTGGGGTTTCTCTGTATTATTGTAGGGTCTTTACCCTACAATATAAAGCGCCTTGAGGCAACTTTTGTTGTGATTTGGCGCTATATAAATAAAATTGAATTGAATTGAATTGAATTGAATTGAATTTCCTGTTTTCACTCCCAAACTTATCTAAGTGAAAGTTCAAAGCTGCTCCTATATGAAAAAAAAAAATGGAGAGTGCAAAAGACACCATTTACATGATTTTGTGTTGGGTTTTGCCTCATTCCTGTTGCTGTACAATGTCACATCTATTGCACATTGTGATGCTTATAAAATAGGCTACAACCTTACAGTAAAGTTTTTACTTGGCTTGGATGGTATCTCTTTTAACTTGTATTTTTTAACCTCCTATCTTCCTGACATTTCATTAGGGTCATACCAAAGCCCAAAGGGGTGGCAAGCAAACAGGAGTTGCAAGAAGAAACAATTAAAAGAAAAGATGGTCTTCACAATGATAATGCCTGAAAAAGAGTTGGAACCCAAGTAGAATGTATGGGTGAACTGGCAGGTGGAAACAGTGAAGATAGTTCAAACATCGACAGGGAAATGGCAGGCAATCTCTCTTCCAAACCTCTGGAGTTTACATTGTAAACAGGGGTTCTTCACAATTATAGAATTGGAAGCTGAATTTTCCACATTGTAGAAACAACACTTAGAAGTTTCAGACTCATGATTGTTGGAGAGGTTATTTTAAATCCAGTGAAAATTCACTTTAAATTAAATGAAAATGGTCTGTGAGGATAGTACTGCAGAAATAATAAAGGTAACACTAGAGAGACTTCTAGCAGATAAAAAAAGTGCACAGCAGAAAAGCCCCCTATGAGGGGAACACAGCTGGGCATTGTGGGTCCTGATTACATTCAAATTGAACCTGTGAAATAATTCTATCTCTTTGTATTAGCCCTGTGATGGACTGGATAAAAAAAAATCATGAATATATTTATTTTAAATAACTGTAAAACTAAGTGAAACATTTTTATTTATTAATTGTTAAATCAGTAGTTTTCTCTTCTGTCACACCAACCCTCAGCATGTCCTCCTTCATTACATCCATGAGTCTCCTCTGAGATCTTCCTCTTTTCCTCCTTCCTGGCAGCTCCATATTCAACACCCTTTGTTTAGTATATCCACTATTCCTCCTCTGCACATGTCCAAACCATCTCAGTCTTGCCTCTCTAACTTTGTCTCCAAACTGCTCAACCTGAGCGATCCCTCTGATGTACTCATTTCTAATCTTGTCCATCCTGGTTACTCCCAATAAAATTTGAGCATATCCTGCTCGGCCTCCTGTCTTTCTGTCAGAGCCACCGTCTCCAAACTATACATTATAGCAGGTCTCACTACCGTCTTGTAAACCTTCCCTTTCACTCTTGCTGTTATCCTTCTACCACAAATCAGCCCTGACACTCGTCTCCACCTGCTCCACCCTGCCTTAACTCTCTTCTTCACCTCTCTTGTGCGCTGTCCTTTGCTTTGGATGGTTGACCCCAGGTATTTAAACTCATCTACCTTCACTAACTCTACTCCTTGCATCTTCACTGTTACACCTGCCTCCCTCTCATTCACACACATGTATTCTGTGTTGCTTCTACTGACTTTCATTCCTCTTTTCTCCAAAGCATACCTCCACCTCTCCAGGGTCTCTTCCACCTGTTCCCTTCTCTCACTATAGATCACAATGTCATCTGCAAACATCATAGTTTATGGAGACTCCAGCCTGACCTCATCTGTCAGCCTGTCCTTCACCACTGCAAACAAGAAGGGGCCCAGAGCCAATCCCTGATGTAATCCTACCCCCACCTTGAACCCATCTGTCACTCCTACTGCACACCTCAGCACTGTCTCACTGTCCTCATACATGCCCTGCACCACCCTCACATACTTCTCTGCCACTCCTGACTTCCTAATGTAGTACCACAGTTCCTCTTGTGGCACCCTATCATATACTTTCTCTACACCTACAAAGACACATTGAAACTCCTCCTGACCTTCTCTACACTTCTCCATCAACACTCTCAAAGCAAACATCGCATCTGTAATGCTCTTTCTCAGCATGAAGCCATACTGCTGCTCTCTGATCATCACCTCTCTTCTCAACCTAGCTTCAACAACTCTTTCCTATATCTTAATGGTATGGCTCATCAACTTTATCCCTCTGTAGTTACTACAGCTCTGCACCTTTGTTCTTCAAAATCAGTACCAGTGCACTTCTTCTCCATTCCTCAGACATCCTCTCACTCTCCATGATTGTTAAACAATCACGTTTCCTTTTTAAAAGTGTTTTTACCTTCAATGTATAAAAGAGGCATGGCACACAGCTGGAATATGTGGACCATAGCGGGAGGAGGAGTTCTTAACACCTGTGCACCCTTGATTATAGCTCCTCTGACAAGCCTTCTCTGTGCTTTAGATGCATTTTAGGAATTGAGACATTTTTTTTAGAAACTGAGGCATCCTTTATGATCCTTCAGGATGCCTCAATCCAGGACAGAGGACACGAGGACACACAAATTAGTGAAATGAGAAAAGCCCCAGGACGTACAAACTGAGGGATGACAAAGGGGACCTGTCTCTTCTCTTTCTCTCGATTTAATAAATTTGTTCTAATGGTTTTATTTTCAGTTTGCTTTAATTACTACTTAAAGGTTTCATTTGTTTTAATTGACGTCTGACGTTATGCAGCACTATTGTGTTTAAATTTACTATATATAAATAAACTTGGTCACTGTACAAGTGTGGACCATTCTCTCTCAGAGTAGGTCCTGGTTTAGACTGATTTACAGTCGGACTCAAGAAAGTTTATAGAGCTTATCAGGCATGATAACAGTAGTCTAACTGAGCTGCAATGATTAACAGTATTTTATCAAGATCAGACACATTTTGTACTGGGCAGTAAAACATTAAGATGAGAAAATCCAGAGGAAAGAGTGGAATTACATCATTAATGAAAAATGTAAGCAGACATTTCATGACAACAAACATCTGTTTTACATCCTTCTTTTATTACACCAACCCACACTTATAACAAAATCAAGTCTATACTGATATATATGTTTAATGAATATTATAGTTATTACAGGAGGTCATCATATAGACTTTTGATTAGTATTAGAATTGAACACCTGTAAAAAAACAAAAAAACAAAAAAACAATCCCTTATGTTAATTTATTTACAGTGAATGTAGTAATGTATTAATAAGGAAATATAATGGAGTTACTTTGTTCCTTTAAATTCCGGCTTCACTTTGATACGTCAGCCCTGTGAACCTAAAACTCTTTATTGCTGTAAATAATTTGCTGCAGAACATCATGATTACATAGTGTTAGTTGTCTGTATACTGAAAAGAAACAAATAAATAAACAGTGTAATATCGCAACAGCAATGTAGTCCAGAAAGAGATGGAGGTCGGGCATCAAGATGGAGATTAAACCTCATTATTTCTTAATCTGAACCCTGACCTGAGCCTTTTAACTGATCAGTTACCTTCATGTACTGTATGTATGTATGTGAGACGATGAAGGATGTTTCTGTTGGGGAACAGAAAGTCACGCATCCTTCCTCAGGAACCCAGATCACTGTAAGGTTTAAGAGTTTTAACATCTATACTTTGATCTCCTCCTCTTCTTCACTTAAGGCGCAAGTTGTTTCATGGTTTTGGGAAATAGACTGACTTGTACTGCTACTGCTCCTCCTTACTCCCTTTGTGAAGGACCCTCCACCGTAGTGGCGAGACAGCACATCAGCGGCCTTCTGGAATCTTTCTGCCTCCATGACAGGTTCCGATCTATGAGGAGACCTAGCGGATGCGTCGGGTGTCCTTACAGACTCATTTTCCTCCGGCTCTGTCAAGTCAGAAGTACAAGAGTGCCCCCTGTTCCTCATGAACGACCCACTGCACACGGAAAGGTTGGGTGAGGTTACTGCAGGGGTCTGCACAGGCGTCTCTGTTAGTGAACTGTTGTCATCTCCTTCCTCTCCCTGCTCTTCCTTCCCTGCCTCTTGGCTGTGATTGGATATCTGAAGGCGGCTGGGGTTGTCAATCAAGCTCAACACCTCAGCCATGAGAGAAGGGCCGAGGTCCACAGTGAAGGAAGTGAGGGAGTCCGAGCGCGCACGTGTGAGGCCGCCACTGTCTGGTAACGAGCCTTTCTGCACGTCTCCGTCGTGGAATTGTCTGTCGAGGCGAGAGAGGCGGGGCAAAGTGACAAATCCAGACTGCAAACCTGCAAACAGAGAGAAAAATATCTGAATGAAATAAATTACTAAATCAAACTAATCCACTTGTTGTTAACTTGTGAACAAGACCAAAAATAGAGCATTGCAATATTTCAGGCAGCTGAAACTCAACTGATACTGGCAAATCTCATGTAGGGTGCACTCTTTAAGTTGCTTTAACATGACTACAGTTGCTGCAAGCTGCTTTGTAACAAATCTCCCCTCCAGCTTCTCCTTGCATTGCCATACCAGACTTAATCAATGTCATATCTGTTGTCACCGATGCCTGCTCTGCTCAGTCTGGGGGTCTTCTGCTGCTCATCCCACCTCCAGCTTTCCATATCTGAACTTTTGAAGTGAGGACAGATCCCAGAACAGAAGCATGCTGGCAAATATAAATCACTGCAGATGGAATTAACAATCTGACTGTTGTGGTCTTAAATTAATAGATATAATACTATTATATATAATGAGATAATGCAGACCACATGGGTTCATAGAGATTGCTTTCTATACTATATTAGCTCCTTCAAAAACAATTATATTTGCAGTTCCAAAATCAGCATATCTAAAGACAAATACTCCTTCTACCACCTTCACTTGTTTCTGCAGCACAGTTTTGGAGCTTTGACTGTTTTCAGATATCACAACCAGAAAAGGAATAATACCTGTATGTTTAAACTACCAGAAAAAAAAAATAATGAAGCTTTTAAGTCTGAAGTATGAGTTGGGGCGTTGTAGCCAGCAGTTCAGTTCCTTCACCAGAGGGTGGCAGTATATAACAACTCCCTGGTAATTTCAGGATCCACGGTGCCTAACCAACACTAGCTCACAGTGCTGTAAACACTGATTGCCTGTCACCATCACTTACTGCTGTCAGCAGAAATGTAAGAGCAGTATGATGCCACAGAAAATAAGGTGGAAATCAAGGAGATCAAGAGTGATAAATGTTTAATAACGGCAGTGCAGCAAAGTTAATGAAGTGCTGGTGATGTTCAGTTGATATAGCTATAAATTACAAAACCTTTATGGCAAAATGTGAGACGTATTGTTTAAGAAAAAAAGACTCACACAGCAAAGCATCAGTGAAAAAAATAGGTGCGAATGACAAAAGATGGCAAATTCAAAGCTGATAAGAAAAAGCTCACATCTTAGCTCACTGACTCTCTCTCTGCTGGGTTTACATCATCCACTGTGCACATTCCTTATGAAGTGGGTAATAAATCTGGAAAGGAAAAGGGAATTTCCAGTCTCTACTCTGCAGACTGCTGCCTGATAAGCTCTGAATGCTCAGCAGAGCTAATGAACTGTGTGTTTATGCTGTTCATTGAGGCACATGCACGCAGAGATGACAGGACATGCCTGCGAGTCTCTTGCTTTCGACCAAACCAGCTGCGTGTGTGTGTGTAGGTGTTTATGGGACTAATTGTGTACAGGTGTTGCCTTGGTGATTCCAAATGATTCAGAAGAAGCCAGTGTGTTTACTGGTTGTCCTGGAGGAATGTGGGAATGATGTTGAAAGGAGGGCAACCTCACCCTCTCTGTTTGCGTGCTCACTGATATTTATAGTCCAAGTCCACTGGAGAGTGAGCGGAGAAAGTGTATCATAGTAAGCTTCAGCTCTGACACTGGCTCACTGCCTGGTTATTTTTGGGTAGCACATTTAACTTTCCATATAAATACCTTCTTCAGGAACTTCTGATCTATAGTTTATAACAATAACTTTCACATCTAACACAAGTGGGCTATGATGTGGCATTACAAAGTTTCACAAATCTAGGCTTTGCTGCAAAAGGACTAGAAGATCACGGCATCAAACCTACATAATCACCTTGGTTTGTCTCCCTCCTACCAATACTAATCATTCTTACATCTACAATAGAAAACTTTGTCCCATGTGAGGTGAGAAGGAGAGACCATGAGTGCCACACTCATCTAGAATTTGATCTCAAGTGTCAAACCAATAAAAAAAAATGTTGTCTTTCTCTTGGTGTAAAGTAAAAGTAAATACTGAAGATGTTTGCTTTTAACAAACCATCCATTTACAAGACAGATGATGGTGAGATGTCTCATGAGAAATTATTACAATTTCAGGTTGCAGTTTTTCTATATTCAGTCAGTCTACTGTTTTGGATAAATGTGGTACTTTCTCTCTGTGTATTGACAATTCTCTAATCTCTCCTTCCTCCCAGGTTAAGAGTTTAGGTGTTGTTTTCGGTAGTACCTTAAATTTTCAAACACATATCAATAATATCACTCTGTCTGCATACTTCCACTTTTGTAATATTAGTTTGGCTAGGCCCATCTCTTACAGCTAACAGTACTGCTATTCTTCTACGTGCTCTGGTTACATCTCGTATTGATTATTGTAATTCTATTCTCTCTGGCTCACCACACAAACTTCTCCATAGACTTCAGCTGCTTCAAAATGCGGCTGCTCGTGCCATTACCAGAACCTCGTCCATAGAATACATTACTCCTGTTCTCCAACAGCTCCAATGGCTTCCTGTAAGATACTGCATTCATTTTAAGATTCTGCTTCTTATTTTCAAGTCTCTCCATAATCTCGCACCTCCATATCTCTCTGATCTTCTGGACATCGCCACTCCTTCCTGTACTCTGAGATCTTCCTCCTGTTACTCTCATTAGACCACCTGCTCGCTTGAGCACCACAGGCTTTAGAGCTTTTAGCCGAGTGGCCCCTCGTCTTTGGAAGTCTCTCCCACACCACATTTGCAATATTGATTCTCTCTGTATCTTTAAAGCCAGCCTTAAAACACATCTTTTTAAGCTTGCCTATTCTGTTTGATTCTGTATTGTTGACTTTTAATTCTATGGTGTCTTCCAACTGCCATTTTATGCATACTGTGGGTTTGGTATTTAATTGCTTGTAAGGTGTCACTAATTGTCTTGAAAGACGCCAATAAATAAAATATATTACTCATACACTTAAAATGCTAACAGGTCAAAATGGTGAACATCAGCAAACACGCTGGCATCATGATTCTCTAGTCTGATTTTCACTTAATCATGTTACACTAAATTCTGTCTTCAGGTTCCCCTTTATCATAGTAATCCCTCACCACTGCCCTCTGACTGGTAGATTGTTGCCCTCTGACTGGCAGACCACATCTCTGGTGGAGTTAGTAGAGTCACGAGACAAATGAAGTGGGTATAGGCACTCTCTTCCTATTCTGCTTTCTCACTTTATGTATATGTATTTATCCTTAGCCTTTTTTTTTTGTCTGTTATTACACTATTCCTGTTTTTAAAAGCCTATATCATTAGCCTTGTCTACAGCACAGTGGACAGAGAGAAACAGCAGCTCGGCAAGCATATGACAAAAATGGAAAAAAAGTGCACCACGAAATGAGGTCCTGTTTCCTACCCTGACACCACAATGCACATACACACACACACACACATACACACACGCACACACACCAGCCGTATGACTCACACTCTGGGTTACTTTGGAGATGGTGTTGCTTGCACTTTCAGCATGCACTAAACAAAGATTAGTGGGTAGGCAGAGGATGTTCTGTAATATCTGGTTTAATTAACAAAAGTGTAATCATTTGCAACGCAGCAACAATATGACTTATGTGCATATAAAAGAAAATAGTGCATGCGTAAAGAAAGTAAACAACAAAAATAAATAAATAAATAAGCGCTTTTATAAAACCCAATCCCAACTCAAATTATAACTTAAAGACCTAAGTCTGTAAATGGCAGCAGTAGCTAAAGCGGTTATTTGTCTCTTTGTGTGATGTGTAAAGGCAGTAGAATGGAGGTGGTTTCGACAGAAACCACTGAAACTTGTGTTTTTTTCACAACCTCCTGCCTCTCCTGTCAACCCAGACCTATATAATGAGTATCTGTAGTAGCAATTTGATCTATTCTTTAGTACACAAAGATATGAGGTGCAGGGGTCTGTTTGAAGTTGCATATGCTGACTAGACAATGCATAAACTGTCAAATTCAGCTCCAGCTGAATGTGTTAAGTTTGCACTGATCAGCAGATAGTACAGCTTTCATGTCTGAGCTCCTCTGATATGAAGCCAATGTGAAGCAAATCTGACGTTAGTGCAGCAGTTTAATGTATCACAGATACAAAAATGTCATCACTATTCTATTCAGAATTTAAAATAAGTAGTAGTAGTCAATGTTTTTAGTGTGCATTTTCCTATTGTGGTACCATGTTCTCTTTTACACAGAATTTAGTATTGATCGCTTAGCATGGTTTGGCTTACCACAGCAAGCTAACCTATTTTAAGTTCTTTTCAATTTATTTTTAGTTGTTTTTTTTATTTTATTTTATTTTATTGTTTTGCTTGTGAAGCACCTTAAACAGCACTGACCTGTAAGCAAGGTGCCATTCAAATAAAAGGAAAAATTCCTCAAGCTATCAGTTTGACTGGTAGCTGATTTATAACAGCTAACATATACTTTAATATTTAATATTTGACAGCCAGTCAATTAGGATGCTTCCATTAGTCCACTTTAATGTTATATACTGTATACACCATATACTTGTGTAATGCATGGCTTTCGACAGGATTGTGTTATCTTTGTGTCCAGCACATTAAGTTGTTCACTTGATGGAGATGACAAGCTGATAAGAGCTGAGATGACATTTTTTGAACATTTGCAACTTATCAAGTCTTTGGCCACACATGCAGCCGAGTTCGTCAGCGAAGTCGACAGTTTAAAAGTCAAATACTGAATAACACTGCAACACATTTGCCATCAATGCCTGGAAACATCTTGAGCTGTTAGCTGGGGCCTTTTTGCGTGGCATCTTCATGTTCTCCCTGTGCCACGATACTCCGTCTTTCTCCCACAGTCCAAAAACATGCATGTTAGGTTAACTGGTGATTCTAATTTAGCTTAAAGTGTATAAATAAAGTGCTGCATGAATGCATGGTTAAAATGTGGCTTTTAGTGTGAAGTCTTTTGAGTGGTGTTAGCATTATATAAATGCAGGCTATTAAGAGTAGTCAACTCTGGTCCTACTTACAGGAACTGTGCATATTTTAGTATTTAAGTCTCGATTAGATAAGTCATTAAATGCCATATTTGTGCCAGTTAGTTGAACTAATCTTGAAACAATCTTATCTAAGTGTTAACAAAGTAGTTTTCAAGAGTGGCGTCATGCTTTGTTTTATAGAGCTGCTGCAAGATTCTTATTATGAGTATAGCCTCCCTTGTTATTCTTCTCACCTTCTCACCACTGAACATTCCCCCACTATCTTTGTGGTATGATGATTTTGTTGCTTTCTGAGCACAAACATCACTATGGTCTTCTTGACAGCTTCCTGCCACAGGCACAGCGGACTTTGACCTTTCAGTGAGTGTCGTATGCTCATCCCCTTCCCTTCAGCTCCTCTGTACACTTAAACCCTCCCGTGCTCTCGTCTCTGGTTCTAGCTAATGCAGACACCTAAGTAACTGCAGGAACCTGTGGCGGCTGCATCACACCATCACCCTCTGGCCTACTACTGCAGGCCTGAGCCCACTCAGGCAACCAAACTAGGTAGCTGCTGACAGCTGAGTTCAAACACATTGTGTTGCAATAGTTGTAATGTTCTATGCATGAAAGTTTTTTTGTGGTTTGAAGACTTATATGTGTAGTATAAAGGCATGTTACACAATGGCCTTCAGTGACCTTTAAGACTGAGATGAACAGAAACATTCTGCAAACTTAAATTGATCTAACTGATTTGGTTTGCATAATCACTGTGCTCACAACCTAGAAACCTACAACCCACCTACAAAAGTTTGAGTATATTCCTACACATGATTACTTTACTTTAATCATCAAGTTTAGCTTGTTTGGTGCACATATATAAATATTTGATTTTTCATATTTCATATTTCACTGGCACAATGAAAAAAGAAACTTCTTGTCTGTTATGGTCAGTTAACTTGTAACAACCTTTGGAGCTGTAGTTTGTCCAAAATCCCAGCTTGTTCATCAACATAACAAGTAGTGTTCTTCCAGCTTGTTTTTGTTTTTTTATATCACATTTTTTTCTTATGTTACTCTACTCTAAAATCAAAAACTTTCCCTACCTTTTATAAAACTTTTCTTGCCCCATATCATCATTAATAACTGCCACATTCCCCTCACTGTGAGGGTTAACATTTGACACAGTGAGACAGAATAAAAGGCGGCCTTTGACTAGAGAAATGTCTGGTGACCGCTGAGTGAAGAGCCGACTGCTACTTTAAGTTTCAACCTCCTTTACTCTTTATGGAAGCACTTCAGTATCTGTCTGCAGTGGCTGCGGCTGTAACAGCAGTGGTTTTGATGCACAACTTCTCGGGTTTGCATTTTAAATTACCCCACAAGTCTAAATTGGGTACCTTTAGCCTCTATAATCCTTTGAATCTCCTTTTATAGCTGAGCTTCATTGACATAAACCACTTCATAGAGCAATTTGTGAGTTTCTCTTTATACAACCCACTTTACAATTGTGATTGAAACAGGATGTGGTTGGATTTCTTGTTTTCGGTACAATTATTATCACCTTAAGGCAGTGGGGTCTCAGGTAGCAGTTGCAGCTGGTGGTGAGCAGAAGGAGGTGTTCTGTAACAAACCAACCCCCACCCCACGCCACCGCCATCTCACTCTCCACCCAGGCCAGTCCTCTCTCACTATCACTCACTGCTTCACGAAGCTTCCTGTAAGCCCCTGAAACAGGCTGTGGTTTCAAATGGAAAATGTCACTGGGCACTTAAGAGAAGAGGGAGGGGTGAGAAGGAGGAGGCAGAGGGATGATTGTGAGTAACAGAACGTCAGCGAGAAAGAGGGCGATGTGCAAATAGAAAGAAACAGAAGGAAATCTTCTCATCAGTCCAAAAGAGGGAACAACAATGTGTTTCCTCCTCTTGACCACCTGTTACCAAGACTCATGAGGTAATGTATTACTTTTTAATCGTTCATTACTAATCCGGTTTAGGAAAAAAAATACTGTGTTAATTAATAAAAACAATAATTTGCAAATGTAGCTTTCAGGCAATAACTTTAAAGTACATACCCATAAACACAAATATGTGCACATAACATGGTTTTAGTGTCTTGCACCTTGCAGATGATGAAGGTTTCTTTACTTGATAGTTTCAGTGCTCTCACAAGACAAAACATGCAGCCTGATAATAAAATTAATCTATCTTAGGTCACATAATGTGGTGTCTGGGTTATGTTCAGTTTGTCTCATTTGTTTCATTAGTATAAACCACACACACTGTACAACATGAAGTCAGCTACTGTAAACTAAATTAGGTGGTGCTTGAATTAGCAGTATGACACAGCAGAGGTCCCTACTGTAAAACACAGTTGATATATTCTATATAGTCTACCAGCGCAGTTTAGCTGTTGCTTCCTTAGCAGGAACATTTCTCAAGCTGTGAATGTAGCATGTCTTAGAAGCTTCGCGATGGTTATGTTTTAGCTGACTTCTGAATACATTGATGTATTCATATCCTTCTAATGTACGCTACATGATGGCTCTTCTCTGCCTACAGTCATATCACATTCACGGTGATGGAGGTGCTGTTGTCCTCTCACCTTCTGATGGTTCTCATTTCAGTACATGTGGCCCACTCCCACAGAATCTCACACGGTATGAGTCTACAGCTGCAATTTGAGTGCACGCAGAGTTCAGCGGTCTATCTGAATCTGAAGTCCTGTGATACTGATAAAGCAACACTATCTTAACTCCTTCTTTCTGTTGTGTCTTTGCCACTCAAGGACTTTCCTGCACAAATGATTTTGTCAGCAATGTCAGCTGTATGCTGAACAGCTCTGCCGTTGGTCCCAGTGCAGACTGTTGGATTTCTGGCGTGATGAGTATCTGGAAACAGAGACGTCGTGAACCATATATGTAAGATATTTCTGATGTCCTGCTCAGTACCATCTGCCAAAATATAATGGGGGCGCGCGGGGGGGGTCACTATAGAAGATGAAACCTTATGAGATTGGTCATAGTTTGGCCACAAAACTGCAGTGCTAAGTGAAGATTTTTTTTTTTTTCGTCCTTTTCTCCCCTAGTCGAAAATGCAAGCTGAAACAATATGGAAACTCTCTCTCAGGCTGCAGTATTGTCTTTGAAAACAGAGTAAGTATCGGGCACATATCATTCATAAGTAAACATGGCAAATAGTAATCCTATTGGATTGTGGATTACTCACACAATTTCTATCCTCACTGTTTAATGGTTTAATGTGTTCTTCCAGACTTTCAATCCTTTTAAAAGTGGACTGAACATCAGCATGAACTGTAATGGCACGTTGGTGGAGACCCTCAAAGACTATAAATTAAAAGATCACAGTGAGTAGCTCTGACTTCTTTTGAGCAGTATTTAAATTGCTAATAGTAAAAAGTAAAAAACACTGAAATAAGTAAAAACAATGGATTTATAGCTGGCTAAATTACAAAAATTGAATGACCTGCCCTGTGTAAGCATGTACATGTCTGTGTGTGTCTGTGCATACAGTTAAAATGAATACTCCGAGTGCTCCCAATGTCACCATCAACGCCACTGATCTCTACATATCATGGAGTCTAGGCAGACAACACTCTATCTTCTTGTCATCCTTTGACTTCAAAGTTCAAATCAAACAGAGTAACCAAAAGTGGAAGGTGAGCACATATGTACATGAAGTCACTGAGATTTTATATAAATTACTAAGTAAATAAATATAGCGCATACAGTGCTGTGCAAAAGTCTCTCATTTCTTTATATTTTGCTTCCAGACTTTCTTGTGATTTATCAAAGTGCTCTTGAGCAATAGTTCTTCAGGCTTTCTGAAGGTCTCTCAAAGTTTTTCTTTGGACATTGGCTGCTTTTTCACTCATTTTCAGTCCAGTCCTTGTACCTGACCATTTTCAGAGGAATGTTTTTTTCTTT
>VUQS01037374.1:0-34194 GCA_015108495.1 Heterochromis multidens
GCGCAGTCGTGTCCTGTGGGAAATGGACTGTTTCAAAATGGGAAAGTGTTCTATGGTCAGACGAGTCCAAATTTGACATTCTTGTTGGTAATCACGGACGCCGCGTCCTCCGGGCTAAAGAGGAAGGTGACCTTCCAGCGTGTTAACAGCGTTCAGTTCAAAAGCCAGCGTCTCTGATGGTATGGGGGTGCATAAGTGCATACGGTATGGGCAGTTTTGGAAGGAACTATGAATGCTGAAAGGTATATAAAGGTTTTAGAGCAACATATGCTCCCCTCCAGATGACGTCTATTTCAGGGAAGGCCTTGTGCATTTCAGCAGGACAATGCAAAACCACATGCTGCAGCTAGACTGGACTGCAGGCTGAATTGGCCTGCCTGCAGTCCAGATCTTTCACCTATAGAGAACATTTGGTGCATCATTAAACGGAAAATACATCAAAGACGACCACAAACTCTTCAGCAGCTGGAATCCTATATCAGGCAAGAATGGGACCAAATTCCAACACCAAAACTCCAGAAACTCATAACCTCAATGCCCAGACGTCTTCAGACTGTTTTGAAAAGAAGAGGAGATGCTACACCATGGTAAACAGGCCCCTGTCCCAACTATTTTGAGACCTATAGTAAGCATAAAATTTGAAAGGAGCTCATTTTGTGCATAAAATTGTAAAATTTCTCAGTTTAAACATTTGGCATGTTATCTATGTTCTGTTGTGAATAAAATATTGGCTCATGTGATTTGTAAGTCCTTTGGTTTTCCTTTTGTTCAAATTTAAAGAACGTCCCAACTTTCCCAGAATTCGGGTTGTATTATAAATGTGTGAATGTATTGTAATATAAATTTTAAAAAAGCGACCCTCCCCGACCTGTGGACTGATCTGTACTAAAAAAGAATAACTCTGGTCAAATTTGACAAGAAAATTCAAAGGGTGTGATGTTTATGCTCACTCCTAAGCACCTTTCTTCTGCTCGCTAAAGTGCCAAAAGTAAGGTAGACTAAGTAATGCTACTAGCTAAGAATTGGAGTCCACTAATAGCTGACATAACAACTTTCCAAGATACACTCCAACAACTCCACGTCTGCTTGTTAAGTGAAGACCCATCAACCCTGTTTCCAAGTCCAAACTACTGCATTGATTGAGGCTGTCATATTTAAGGTATTATAATGCTTTATGTCTTGTTTTATTTAATTTAAACAATCCCATAATCAGTGCTCATTCTCAGTGACTCCAGCTTTTTTATTACCACTACTCGTGCAGCATGTCGTGAAGCTACGTTTTTAAGAACTCACACTGTACACTACAGTCCATGGGCTCGTGATGTCCCAGACACCAAATATTTGAACACTTCAGAAATGAATCACTCCCGGGCAAATCTAAACCACACAGCAACATATTAATGACTAACCTCATGTTGTGGATGCATCATCTCAGATGCTCTCCTGGCTGAAGTTTGGTCCTGTTTTCAGTTATTTGTCACTCCCAGGGGTCATCTTACTCATAAAGTCATTTGAAAATGCCAGGCTAATTTATTAGCTAATGTTACAAAATTACTATCACCAGAGTCATGCAACAAAGTTACAGGTGGCAAGTTAACCTTAACTTGCTAAAGTTCTAAAGTTAAAATTATTTGAGTGTACATATTAGCTGACTAGCCTGCCAAATTACCTCACCAGCTAACGTGTGGTGAGTTCCATGGTACTTAAGACATTTTTGTACTCTACAGTCGTGTGTGATAAAGTAGAAAAGTGGAAACAAGGAAACTTTGCCTGATATGAAATGTGGACTGCAGAGAAAAGAACTGTGAATGATTTCAAGTCTGTCTGTTTAAAGGCTTGCAACCATAAATGTTCTATTTACTTCAGAATCAATTTTATTGTTTCAGTTGTTTTTCTGCCAGAAGTATGCACATGCACAACTAATGACATAACTGTGTCATCCACCCCAAATTAGTCTATAACTTTCTGTACTCTACTATTACTACTGCTCTACTCTCTGCTGTAGCTTCTAGCCATGAGCAATGCAGGGAAAGGACGCCAAGCCAGCTAGCTGTACTGTAATTTAGCTGTGCACCATGTCTGCTGTTGTTAGCTTTTTCAGGTCAAGGTGTATCAGCTTCACAAAAGTGAAAACACTTGTGTGGGTGTTCAGGTCCTTAAAAATGTTTTAATTTGTGATTTTAATGTACCTCTTCTGCTCCTCTTTTTCTTTAACATTTTTAAACCCCTTTTCTGCATATGCCGTCTTAGGTGAGTCGCTTCAGTCCGTACGAGTGGCATGCAGAGGAACCAGAGGAGGGTGCCACGGAGCAGGGCCCCACTGACCAACCTCCAAATGAGTTTGGCATCTTTAACTCCCTGTGGTTCTCACTGGGAGCCTTCATGCAACAAGGCTGCGACATCTCACCACGGTGAGGGAGGGAAATGATCTGTGTGAGACAGAGTGCATTTGTGTATGCATGTGCGTCAGACTGAGCGAGATAATATTTAAGGCTGTATGCAGGGTGAGTGTGTGGGCTGGGGAGAGCATGTGTGCCTGTCTAACTGTCTGTAATGCTTGAGTGCTGTAGTATTAGACAGTGGTGATTCAGACTGTTGACAATCTGAATAACCTCTTTTAGCACTTTCCTAGCTTTAACTGAGCTGGGCTGATACAACAAGGCACATGCATGCATACACAAAAATATAGAAGTGAGAAGAAAACACCTGCACACAGTCCAGTGGTGATGTCCATGTGGGTCTGTTATGGTGGAAGATTTAGCAGTTTGCTAGGTGTGTATGAATCTTTAATGCACCACAGAAGAGGCAGAGTCCAGCTATATTTTTAGAATATTTATAAGAATATGCCATTTTATTATTGATAACCTGAGAATGCAGTTTAGTGAAATATTCATTGCCAGCATCCTCAAGACCTTTAGGGAGCAAGTCTAAGGAGAGAAGGAGCAGAAGGGAGCACTTCGCACTAAATCAAATGAAAGAAATGACTGATGAGTGATGAACGCAAGAAAAACATAGTGTGATCAGTTGTGTTTGGGAGAACAATAAAAGTTGTTAGGTATGCATTCATACATATATGCAAATGCAAACTTTTCACTTTATGTAGATAAAGTGGTTACTCAACTGACTGTTATCCCACCTGCATGAATATGCACAACTCTCCAACATGAGTTTGCAACCCTGTGTGTTACCTGAAATAGTTAAAACATTAAATGTGCTGGAGTGCTGTGTGTATGTACTGATGTGGTACTAAGAGGTCAGAGATGTAGCTAGGAGTGAGGGCCTTAAAAGTGTCAATATACAGTGCAAGGGAAATGTACAATGGAAAAGTGAGCCAAGTGGCAGAAGACAGTCTTCCACTGTTTTCTAACAACCTGGAGTCCTCAAGATCTCGTCTCTGCTTTTTGCAGATGACGTAGTTCTGTTGGCTTCATCAGGTGGTGGATTCCAGCTCGCAGCCAAGTGTGAAGGGGTGGTAATGAGAATTAGCACTTTCAAGTCCAAGGCCATGGTTCTCAGCAGGAAAAGGGTGGAGTGATGAGGGACAAGTTGCTGCCCCAAGTGGAGGAGTTTACAGTGCATCAGGAAAGTATTCACAGCGCTTAACTTGTTCCACATTTTGTCATGTTACAGCCTTATTCCAAAATGGATTAAATTAATTTTTCATCTCAAATTTCTACACACAATTACCCCATAATGATAAAGTGAAAAGAGTTTGCTTAAAATTCTTGCAAGTTTATTAAAAACAAAAATATAACATGTACATAAGTATTCACAGCCTTTGCTCAATACTTTGTTGACGCACCATTGGCAGCAATTACAGCTTCAAGTCTTTTTGAGTATGATGCTAAAAGCTTGGCACACCTATTTTTGGGCAGTTTCTCCCATTCTTCTTTGCAGAACCTCTCAAGCTCCATCAGGTTGGATGGGGAGCGTTGGTGCACAGCCATTTTCAGATCTCCAGAGATGTTCAATCAGGTTCAAGTCTGGGCTCTGGCTGGGGCACTCAAGGACATTCACAGAGTGGTCCTGAAGCCAGTCCTTTGTTATCTTGGCTGTGTGCTTAGGGTCGTTATCCTGTTGGAAGATAAACCTTCGTCTCAGTCCGAGGTCCAGAACGCTCTGGAGCAGGTTATCACCGAGGATGTCTCTGTACATTGCTGCATTCATCTTTTCCTCGACCCTCACTAGTTTTCCAGTTCCTGCTGGCGAAAAACATCCTCACAGCATGATGCTGCCACCACCATGCTTCACTGAAGGGATTGTATTGGTCAGATAATGAGCGGTGCCTGGCTTCATCCAGACGTGAGAGTCTGAGAGTCCTTCAGGTGCCTTTTGGCAAACTCCAGGTGGCCACTCTACTATACAGGCCTGATTGGTGGAGTGCTGCAGAAATGGATGTGCTTCTGGAAGGGTTAGGGTCTACCCTGATTGCTCAGATTGGCCGGGTGGCCAGTTCTAGGAAGAGTCCTGGTGGTTCCAAACTTCTTCCATTTACAAATGATGGAGGCCATTGGGACATTCAGTGTTACAGAAATTTTTTTATACCTTTCCCCAGATCTGTGCCTCAATAAAATCCTGTCTCAGAGGCCTACAGACAATTCCTTGGACATGCACTGTCAACGAATTTACCACAGGTGGACTCCAGTCAAGTTGTAGAAACATCTGACAGATCATTAGTGAAAACAGGATGCACCTGAGCTCAATTTTGAGTATCATGGCAAAGGTTGTGACTACTTATGTACATGTTATAGTTTTGTTTTTTATTTTTAATAAATTTGCAAGAATCTCAAGCAAACTTTTTTCACTTTTTCATTATGGGTTATTGTGTGTAGAATTTTGAGGCGAAAAATGAATTTAATCTATTTTGGAACAAGGCTGTAACATGACAAAATGTGGAACCAGTAAGTCGCTGTGAATACTTTCCAGATGCACTGTAACTATCTTGGGGTCTTGTTCACGAGTAAGGAGAGTGGGGAGCGGGAGATTGGCAAACAGATTGGTGCAGCGTCTGCTGTGATGCAGATGCTATACCAGTCCGTTGTGGTGAAGAGAGAGCTGAGCGTAAAAACAAAGCTCTCAATTTACTGGTTGACCTATATCCCTACCCTCACCTATGGTCACAAGCTCTGGGTAATGACCAAAAGAATAAGTTTGTGGATACAAGCAGCAGAAATTAGTTTTCTCTGAAGAGTAGCTGGGCTCAGCCTTAGAGATGGGGTGAGAAATTCAGTCATTCGGGAGGGACTCATCCACATCGAAAGGAGCCAGTTGAGGTGGTTTGGGCATCTGATTAGGATGCCTTGTGGGCTTCTCCTGAGCAAGGTGTTCCGGGCATGCCCTAATGGGAGGTGGCCCCAGGGTACACCCAGGAGACGCTGGAGAGATTATGTCTCTCAGCTGACCTGGGAACCATTCCCCCAGGCTGGAGGAGGTGGCTGGGGAGAGGGAGGTCTGGACTTCTTCGCTTAGGCTACTGCCCCCGTGACCCAGTCCCAGATAAGTGGTAGAAAATGGATGGATGGATGTATGGATGGAAATAAAGAAAGTCCAGCAGTCACTTTCTTTAAATTGCATGTTAAAACATGTGTTTATGTTTTAGGAAAGCTTTTCCTGATTTTACTTGAGTTTCAGATTCTGTTAACCATGTTTTATTTCCTAAATTTTCCAGTTCCTGCAATTTTTTCCTACACTTCAATGGTCTCCAGTGTTTGTTTTATTTTGCCCAGTATTCATTTTGTTTTGTTACTCCTGTGAAGCACTTCATATCACAGATTTTGATAAGTGCTATATGCTAAACTTTATTATTATTTATTATTTTCCTCTTCTCAAGAACTTTTCTGCTGTTTCTGAAATAAATTCAAACCAAGTATCGCCCAGACATTTGTACTCAATCTCCATTTGCATTTCTCTTTCAAAAAAGAACAAAAGTTTCTTTTCAGCTCCCCAAACTTCACTTTCTTCCTCCTCCTCTATTGCTCTTCTGCCCTTCTCTTGTGCTCTTGCATCCATCTCTTTCATACCCTCTCCTTTTCTCTCTCCACTTCCCGACACATGTCGTCTTCGTCTTCTCCCCACTTTACTGTGACTGACAGGCCAATTCTAGCCCTAGCACACAAAATGGAAAACACTCACATCAGCTGCATGCACACCCACTCAAAGGCGAGCAGTCATACAAGTTGTGCACACGAATAAACAGACACTTCCCAAACTTTCCTTTCCTTATACACACACATGCAAAAAAACCCCAAAAAAACCAGCATGCAGTTTCACAACAATCCAACCCACATGTGGACCTTTCTGTCGCTTGCAGGTCCTGTGCATAAGCTACAACTGTCATAGCGATAATATGATACTTAACATGAAGCCAGTGCTCATCATATAAATCACTACAACCTGTCACTTCCAATACAGCACAACTTCTCCATAGGCCAGGATTACAGTAGTCACAAATGCCAGATTATATTCTTACAGTAAGAAATCTCTTGCTTAGTTTTCTTTTTTTTTTTTTTCCTTCATTGCATTTTATCTACTGGACCTTTCAAACAAGACTGGACAATTTAGGTTTAAGATTTTTTTTCATAATGGCACCTCCTACAGTTACAATTTATCAAGTAAGTGCACTGTGATGTATGTTGCATCAAAATTTTGGTCTCACAAGATAAATAATATTGCAAGGACGGGTACATTTGCCATATTTAGCGGTGTGATTGCATTGTGCTGCGGCTGTGGATCAGGGTTTTCAAGCCCCTGTTGTAAGAAAAGAGCTTTGGAGATGCATATCTCTTAATTGTAATATTGACAATATGTGGCCGTACCGGGTGCTTTCTAATAAAAAAGGAAGAGGCCAAGGAGAGGTGAAAGCACTCAAAGAACAGCAATAAGGTTAATGATGGAAGCACAAATGAAAACACCAGTATATTAACTCTTGACCTCGTGTGTTTAGATAGACAACACTGAATATTAGCAGGATACTCAATATCATACAGATTCATTTGTGTCTAATGCTGTTTCCCAACGGCTTTGTCCATATTTGTCTTCCTTCCCTTGTTTTTTAGAAAAAAATAAGACTAAAAGATTGGAAGCATTTCATTCAATGGGCTCTTGTTGAAAACAGCGTGCTGTACATAATGATTCAATGGGGACAATGTTTTGCTGCATTCTTACAAATAAGTGCTGGTATCTTTAAAAGGCTTCTTTGAATTTTGAGGCTTTGTGCTTTGGCAAATTTCATTCAGAATGGACCAATGTCATTCAAAATACAGCAGCAGAATTTTCACTCGACTGATATTTTGGCCAGTAGGTGTTAAGGCCTTAAAGTGACTATAAGCAGTAGTTTTATAATAGCTGTGTGCGCGATCATTTATAATCAAAAATATGTTATGCTCTGCTCTCCTGCTAAACTGTGCACCCGTACACCGTGATTAGCATCACACCCCTTGCTTACAGCATTAAGTGCCCAGACATTAAGGCTGCTGATTGTAGTAAAGGAGTAATAGTAAAGGGAGGAGAAATTTGTTACTGCCCCTCTTAATCTCTCTACATGGCTCTCCCTTACCTTTCTCCCTGTATTTCTTTTGTCATTGGGAACCATAGCTGAAAGAAGCCAAATTTTACTGCTTTCAATGTCCCACTCAGGTTGGATAGTGGTGTCTGTGACTATAAAGCTTTTAAATTTAGCTTGTGTTCACAAAGTAGCATTATTCCACATGGAATCACGGTCAAAGAGTTTATTAGTCATTGGACTCATTGCTGAAAAAATGAAATAAGCCCAGCGACCAGGCTTTTTCCCATAAAATCATGTGATGGATGAGCCTCTTTGACACTGTGCTCCGCAGAAATACTAGATCATGTCCTTAGAAAAGGAGACGTGTCCTGCATATCATAATGTCATATCACTTTTCTTTCTCCTCAGTTCATTTCCTTTAATCTCACATTCCCTTGTTCACCTTTGCAAGCAGGCAGAATCATAATGCTAACTCAAGTCATACCTGACAGCAAAAATGTGCTATAGCTACAGTGAAGACAAGGTATTAATGTATTATCATAACACAGAATGTACCCTTTTTTTTTTTTTTTTTGCTGAGATGCCTTCAAGTTTTCTTGTAATGGAAATATCCAGTTATCTACATTTACTTTATTACAAATTTAAGGATGTCTTATGCATATGTTACCATGTTATGTATCTGCAGTATCACATTCTCTCTATTAGCAACAACAAAATGAACTAACTGCTCATAAAGGAGGACACATAATAGAATTTCTTGCTGCTGTGTTTACACAAGAGATCAAATCCACAGAGTCTCAATTACTGTGTATAAAACTCTTTTGTGTTGTTAATTTAGGCCAACAAGAGACATTTAACAAACTATAGATAGATAGATAGATAGATAGATATGGTATAGTGGAGTTTTGGAGAAATTTGAAAAAATATGTATATGTGCATGAAGTTTTTTATGCTTTATGACATATTTGGACAAGCAAACACCTCTTTGAAGCAGTGCCTGCATATAAATATGATGTACTTAAACATAACCAGAAAAATTGCAGAAAGTTAACTTTTTAGCATTATACATAAAAATCTTTCTGTCCAAGTTGTATTGCCAGTCTCTGCCATCAGTCTGGTGAAATCAATTAACTATTTTGAGTGCTGTTAAATGAGACATTAGCTAATAGCAGCTACACCTCCTTTAAAACTTTACATGCTGTAATTCATTTAGTTATGTCTACAGCTACTTTATTAGTCAGTTTAAGTCATTAAAAAAACATTTAAATTTGTTGATGGACATTGCGATGCCAGTCACAACCCAACTCGCTGCCACATTTCCCTGCGCATCATCATTACATTTTTCATCGCCCATACGTCTGCCCTGACCATGGGACGCCTGTTTTTTTGTTCAGGCTTTATCCTCCTTTTTCTCCATCCTTCTAGTTGTATTGTCCCCGGCCAGTCAGCGGGGATCAGAATATTGAGGCTGGCATTTACTGTGGAGTTGGGAATAAAGGAAAAGAGGCAGCCTCAGCAGGAAGAGATATTCTTACTGACTGGTTGAATGCTTTCCTGTATGTTGTATATGTTCATTTCAGTCTGTGTTCATCTGCTTTGCAGTCTCCCTCATTGGTTATTTACAGTGCATGTTTAGTTTTTTTTTTTGTTTTTTTTTGGTAAACTCTGCAGCTGTCCTGTCCTGCATTATGTTTTGTTTTATAACATTCATGAACATCTGTTGGTCAAGTGTCGTGTGTCGATACTGGTTGTTTGACTATATACTCTGTGTATTGACTGTGTATGTTGTAGTGAGCTGCCATAGTAAGTCCATTGGTATTCAGTGTGGGTCCCTCTCTCTGTGCTGCAGTCATCTCTGCAGTCTAGGAGACACAGTATAACAAACATTCCTATTCAACTCTCTTCATTCTTTCTTTCTTTCTTTCTATCTATCTATCTATCTATCTATCTATCTATCTATCTATCCTCTGACTGCTTCCCCCTTTTTCCATCTCTGATGCTCACTTTTGTTAGTTGACATTTATATAGCTGGAAACTGCTGTGCACATGTGTGGTGGCATGTCTACATGTTAATGACAGCAATGACTACTTTGTCTGAGCAGCCCACACAGTCTTTCTCTTGCAAACACACCAACTTGTGTTTCTTTCACCTTTCCACTCAAGCACAAGGTAATGGCTGCCATGGACATATTTATACACCCTCACACACACTGTCAGAGTGACCTTGATAGGGCATTAGCCCCACCCGCCTGTCATCTTTTAGCTTAGGCTTTTGGGTTTCTAATGATGGTGATTGGCCTGGTCACAACATAAAGGGTGGCAACAAAGTGATGGATGGTTAGGTTATAGTGGTGGATTAAAAAAAAGTAGATGTTGGAAAGGTCTGTTCTTAGAATAAAAAAGACCAAGAAGAAGTGCAGGAAAGCAAGAAAGAGGTAAAGTGATCACCAGTGAACATCTCACAGGGATTAGATCTGTCTCTGTCAATAAGCATATGAAATTACAGCTTCCGTCTCTTGTGTGTATGTGTGTTGAGGGGGGTTGCATGTGTGTATTTTGGGCTGTGCATGTGTTTCTGCTGCTGTCTGGGCACTTGTGCATTTGAGTGTGTATGGCTGTATATAAACGTGTGTGTGTGAGTGTCATGTGCATTGAGCAAATGGCTGTGGGTGTGTTGAATAGTTAATGGTAGCAACAGATCCAGCTAATGGCATGACTAACTTACTGCACTGGGACACTGAAGCTTACTGAGTAATTAATGATTAGTCTCAAGGTCACTGATTAGAACCCAGTCACGCTGACAAACTGCGTGTTTATGAATTTCACAAGTAATCCTTTTTATTTTATGAACAGTCTTTTCAAGGCTTCTCTCTCTAAGTAGCTCAGATCTTTTCTGCTTCACTTTTACTGTTCCTGTTATTTTCTTCTATTATGCCGTTCATTACCTGCCTGCAGCACCTACTGTTTAATCGATTAATTTGATTTTTTTTTCATGTTCGCCTTGATGCCCTTTATTCTGCCTTCATCTTCTGTGGCGTCTTTGTGCCTGTTTCAATCATTTTGCCAATTTACTTTGTGTCACACCTGTAGTCACTGTAGGAAAAAGATGAAAGCGAGAAGAGACAAAGAAGAAAGGTTGTATTATATTATGCCTCCTATCTACATTATTCAGCCTTTCTGTCTTTTATTGTGCCATAAGCAAACATTTAAGCTTCACTTTCTTAAAAAAAAAAAATCAGTCACACTGCCTGCAGACTTGATATTTGATGAAACTGGTCTCGTTTCCCCCCCCAACTTTAAAACAGCGTTGCTGTAGGTGGTTAGGAGGTGTTTAAATCAATCTTTGATGTTGAATGATCAAAGTAAAGACAAGTGAGGTAACTCATTATATTTGCTGCTGAAGTATTATTTAATGAGTAATTGATTATGCTTTTCAAGTGACCTGCTACCACTGACCTTCAGTTGCTTCTTATGGGAATGAAAATAAAACACTTTTGAGATGTTATGCGCACACCTAAAGCCTAAAATTGCAATCGCTTCTGTCAGGTGATAAAATCCAGATGTATTGGATGCAAACAAATTGCATAGCTCAGAAGGGTTTGAGTGTTTGTGTGTGACAGTGTGAGTCCGCGTGAGAGAGCAAGAGAAAGATGAACAGCATGCCATTAATCTTTCACACACTGGATTGGGGAGGCAATCTGTTGGCTATCATAGATGATACATGACCAGCTATAGAATGAGTCGCCTGTTGCATACCAACACTGTGAAAGTGCACACACAGGCGGCACACTCATACAGATGCATCACATAAAGAATCAAAGACACCGCCAAAGATCACCCAAGTATACCAGCATGCACTCTTAGAGCAGCGAAATACATCCACATATCCACATGAAAACACATTTGTACACATGCCTGCTTGCACACATTGTCACACATGGTTTCATCTAAATCAAGCACCAGAGGGCAAACGTGTTCTCCGACTTCGCTCCAAGGCCAAACACTAGTTAATACCTCCTTCTCTCTTTTTCACTCACACAGACGCACACACACAACACATACAAACAAAACAAGAACACACATAAAGGAAGACACAGGGTGCTAATCATGTTGTCCTCAACCAATCTATTTATCTTTTCTCTGACGGATGGTTGTCTATTAAGCTCCCTGAGATACAGAACCATTATTAGTAGGTTTTTAGAATAAAAGCTATGGCCTCTTCCCCAGCATAGCACAAAAAATGTGTCCAATACATGTGCAGACTCAGTGAGCCCCTTTAACTTTTACAGTATTTCTGTCATTGTCCCCAATTTACTGTCACCAATTTACAACTGTGCATTGGAGTAGTTAGAATTGTAAATCAGCCTTAAACACAGTGAAAGTCTGCACAATCTATGTCTTCTCCCAGTGTATTGTAATTAGTGTGTTAAGCTTTACTGTGAGGTTTAATGACTTTGCTTTATGTCACAGATTTGTAGGACTTCATTAAACATTGAGCTTTATTTAAGTGGGGAAAGTCATCTCTCCCTGGCTCCTGTACTAAGAAATAATCACTGTATTGCCGTATTTTATAATAAAAGAAAGTGCTCATTGAATACATGTTTAGTTAACATGTTTTATTTGCAGAATTATTAGCAGATGCTAGCCCATTCTCTTACAGCACAGAAGTGTCATATTAAAACTCAAGCCACCAGCAAAAGACATGCAGAAGTTAAAGTATTAAAGTGAGAAAAGAAAATAGATTAGATCCTTCTATCATTCATTCTGAATCTTAACTTTGCTGACTGTCCTACTCTGATTTAACATCTTTTTTTTTTCTCTGAAACCTTTACCTAAAAATAAAATGACATTATGGAATCAAATGTGTTTACTTTAGATTCATGCATACCAAGGATGATTTATTCAGAGAACTGCTCAGGTTTAATTTAAATAAATTAATTATAAAAATGCACTGCTCGAATTCAGTATTCTGCAAATAAATTAATGGACCTCAGAAACTCATCCATCAACAACTACAACTGGAAATGCTGCCCGCTGTTGATACAGTGTTTAGTCAGTTTGAGATGACAATTCTAATGCAAAAAAAAAGAATAAATAAAAAGTATTTCAATTAGATAATGAACAATTGTAAACATGAAATTAAAAAATTGTATTATTCCCAGATTTCAGTCTGGAGAATATTTGAAAATAGAGAAATAGTGTCCACCTTCCTTCTTTCCTTCAAATGTTCACTTGGCATATTTCCTGATAGTGTTTTAGTTCTCTCCCATCTAACAACACATGCATTTTAAGTACTAGTACATATCCGTACTAAAGTATTGTTTAGCCTGTGATTTTAGTCTGTTGTTAGGTGGTTGCTAGAGAACATGATGATGTCATAACGTGATATAGATAAGAACCTTCAGCGGCCTAAGATGTACTTGAGGGCCAAGTTTGGTTGCTCAACTCCTGATCTTGTAGGAGGGGTTGGTGGACAGACAGACATAGATTTTGTGCACTACATTAAGATTACATATTATTAGGAATACTACTAACATCTGCTTTTAAACCACAACAATTTAGCATTAATAAGCAGTTTATTATGAGTAAACACATGCTTTAGAACACAGTACAACATAGTTTGATGTGCATAATATCATATTATTAAAGCATGAACTGAATTCATGTTTTTATACCCAAATTTGAGCCGGCACACTGGACTTCTTTGAGAAGTCAGAAATTAATCAAGCATAACATTCAACCACTAAAACTGATTTTTCTGTTCAGGAATGCAAATAAATAACTGTAATTTAACATCTTAATCTAAAAATAATAATGTGCTTTGCTACTTTTTTCTTTTTTTTGTAAAACAGATTCATGGATCACAACAATAATTATATTTTAGCATTAAAAATCATTTCAATTAAAGAGCTTGCATATACTGGTGGATTAACCATTACAGAAACATAAAAAAAATAATTTTGGTAATTACCAATGCTGTTAATTTAGGGGGCCTGTGGCATAAACCTTACATTGGGCAGTGGTCTAATAAATTTGTTAAGCACTGTATATTTCATATTAGAGATGTGTTTTGCTACAGTGTATTGTCATTCAGTATCTCTTCATACCACCACTTGCAGGTCCCCCAAGAGGAGTTGTCAAATGAATTAATAAATGCTGCTTAAGAATACATTATAGTGTAAATTGGTTATTATAATGCTTATGAATACAAGATATGCAGAGCAAAGTTTTACGTCACTTCTCTTGTCATTGGTCTTGTCGAAAGCACTAGCCACAGAAATAAGCACTGTACTCTGGCTGCCAAATGCCCCCAGTATTTATAATGGGTCAGTTACAGAGGACAAATTTTCCTTTGGTGATCAATAAGGTGTAACTTAAACTGCAACAGATTCCTCCAAGTGACTATCAAACACACAAATCAATATACAGCCTCCTTTCAGTCTCAACAGTTTCAAGAGATAGAAGCTGCATATTTTTCCACAATTTGGTAATAACATTGTTATAAACATAGTGAGTTTAGCTCTTTAACCTTCTCGCCATCTCTTTTTGTTTGCACTCTTGTCATCCTTTTTATGCCACTTTCTTTTTCTGTTAGGGTTGTCCACTCACACAGAGTCACTTCATTAGATCGGAATAATAAGTTATTGTTTACCAGCTAACCACTCAGATCACCTCCCCCTTTTGGCTTCTCAAGGAAACCCTGTGAAACCTATGAAACTTCTGAATATGCCATTCGTACTTCCTCTTCTTCTTGATCCTCCTAATCCCTGTCTCCAGTGTATTTCCTTTTCTGAGCTCAAAGACAAACATTACATCAAAGTGTCACATGGTTAAAAAAAAAGTTTCTATTGTATCCTAATAAGTATAAAACTAAATCTAACAACTCTTTCCTCAGAATCCATCATGCTGTATGCCAGGTTCATTATTTCAAGCAAACAGATCAATGCCTCAAGGACAAACACTATCAATTTCTGTGTGTGTGTGTGTGTGTGCGTGTGTGTGTGTGTGCAAGGATTAAGAGGTGTGCTGGGTTTTGAACAGCAGCATAATGCAGAGTTGCTCCAAAAGGTGACAATTTATGCCGAGTCAGGCATCAATGCATCTCTCGACTTTCTCACTCCTCGTTTCCTCTTCAGCTCACACTCCTTACAACCAAGCCCTGACTAAAAATAATTTGTCTACCACTGCTCTCACATCAGAGTGTTGGTATCACCAGGCTACTGCCTGTCCAATAAATATTAGCCCGTATTGTCTGATTGCATGCAAGAGGATATGATTATCACCCAAAGTGTCTGTAATCAGTGTTTTTATGATAACAACGGATCAAATGATTATTTGTAATATGGTAGGAGTTGCTCACAGATAATTTTCACCCAATTCAGAAGTTCACCATAGCACCTTTTGGTTGTTTACTTCTTTTTGGTGTAATTATACACCAAAAAAATAAAGTGGTTCTTCAAGCAAAAACCATCAATTAGAGTAAATTTTAAATTTGATCATTTAGTTTCACTCTCAAGTCATTTATCAGGGTATCCCTGTGCATTTTCTGTGTTTCTTGTGCCATTTCATGTCACTTTGTTTCAATGAACGACACCCAAACCCTGGTCTTAACCCAAATCATTACACGTGTCAGTAAACAGCATAAAATAACATGAGAAATCTGCCCGAGGTGCTCAATGACTGGGACAAAGTCTGAAATCACTGATTTCCTAAGGATCACAAACAACATGGACATGTTCATAGTTACTGTGAGTGTTCCCTTAAACAACAAAAATTTTTTTGCATCTTTTAACGCAAATTAGATGAGGCCTGATAGAAAAAAAAGATATTCCTTTTCCTTCTATTTGAAAGTGATGTTTTTTTTCTTTAGTATCTTCTTAAACCGTTGAGAGTCTAAGTGTCTAAGTGTAGTGTATGCCCAGTAATATTTTCACTTTGTTTCTCACACCTCTGAAGTTAAGTTGTTTTTTTTTAATATATTTTTTTTAATTTTTCTTGTTGCTGTTTCTGCCCATTAGAATTTCAAGGTCTTTTACTGACTGCAGTACTTAAAAGGAAACATTGTGTCGCCTTCGTCTACCTTTCTTTGAGTTTCTCTAATAGGTTCACTCTCACTTGCTTTCCTTCCTTTTACTCAGTGAAAACAAGTTTGTGCAAAAAAAAATGAATTGCCACTTACTTTGATGCTCCTTCTCACAATTGGTAGATAAACAGAGTAAGCATGGAGAAAAGGAAAAGAGGGAATGAGGATGAGAGAGAGAGAGAGTTGCAGGATTGCCCCGATTGCTATCTGTTTCATGTAGCCTCTGTTGCTGTTAGTGCTGAATTGGTTTTCAGGTTGAAAGACAATTACTTTGGCAGTACTGTCAGTTTTGTCATGCACACAGTGGAGTCAAAAATGCTTTGTGAAACTACAGTTTTCTGTGTTGCATATCTCTGACTCTGGAACAGTAATTGTGTTTCTTTCTCTTTTTTTTTTTTAATCCCTTCACTGTCATCTTTACGTTCACCATCTCCGTGTCATCCATCTGCTGATTTCTCATCTGTGTTTACTTTCTTTCATCTCCTTAATCTTGCCATCTTGGCCACTTTGTAAAAAAAATGACTTTATCTTTCCACTTCTTACTCCTCACTCTGCTTTGCCTGTTTTTTCTCCCTACCTCACTCCCCACTCTCTTCTCTGCAGGTCTCTGTCTGGACGTATTGTTGGAGGTGTGTGGTGGTTCTTTACTCTTATCATCATCTCCTCTTACACAGCCAACTTGGCTGCATTCCTCACTGTGGAGAGGATGGTTTCACCAATAGAGAGTGCAGAGGACTTGGCCAAACAGACAGAGATAGCCTATGGGACACTGGACTCGGGCTCTACTAAAGAATTCTTCAGGGTATGAACTCAACGCACACTGCTCATTTTACTTAATTGCTTGAGCCTTTTCAGGTTTTACTATGTTAAGTAAAGTTAATTTAATACAGAAAAAGTCATAACATCCCAGATGACTTTGAGGAAGACCTTTTTTAATCCTACTGGCATCATTAGTATAGTATTACTTATAGTATTACTGATATTGAAAACCAACTGATTTTGTTAATGCAAGCTACTTTATTTTGAGTAAGTCAAACACTCACATTTTCAAGGATACCACTTTATTAGGTACACCTTTTTAATTGCTTGTTAATGCAAATATGTAATCAGCCAATCACAGGGCAGCAACTCAACATTTAGGTATGTAGACATGGCCAAGACGGCCTGCTGAAGTTCAAACTGAGCATCAGAATGGGGAAGAAAGGTGATTTAAATGATGTGGCATGGTTGTCAGTGCCACACAGGCCAGTCTGAATATTTCAGAAACTGTTGGTCTACTGCGATTTTCCCACACAACCATTTCTAGGATTTACAGAGAATGGTCTGAAAAAGAAAAAATATTCCATGAGCGGCAGTTCTCTGGGTGAAAATCTCTTGGTTAGACTGCTTCGAGTTGATAGGGAGACAACAGTAACTCAAATAACCACTTATTAATCATTGTAGGGTCTTTACCTTACAATGTAAAGCCCCTTGAGGCAACTGTTGTTGTGATTTGGCGCTATATACATAAAATTGAATTGAAATTGAATTGAATTACAACTGAGGTATGCAGAAGAGCATCCCTGAGCGCACAATACATCGAAACTTGAAGCAAATGGGCTACAGCAGCAGAGGACCACACTGTTTTACTACTGTCAGCTAAAAACAGGAAACCAACCACAATTTGCAAAGGATCACCAAAATTGGACAATAGAAGGTGGTCTGACGAGTCTCTATTTCAGCTGCAACATTCGGATGGTAGTGTCAGAATTTGGTGTAAACAACATGAAAGCATGGACGATGTTGTTCATTATGTCCATCCCTTTATGGCCACAGTGTACACATCTTCTGATGGTCTAGCACAAAGGATAAACAAAGGATCTGTGTTAGATTTTCTCAAACATAATCTTGATTACAGTTGAATGATGTTTGTTTACCACAGTCCTTAAAATTTAATCACTCTGATATCATCTAAAATGAAGCAATAAAACTATAATAATAATAATAGTAAATAGCAAGGTAATTAAAGTCAAGGTGGACTAGCTGGACAGGATATACTACAGGGGGGTGTTACAATGAAAGAAACAGGAAAGAATAGCAGAGTGGGGTGAAGAAGCCTAAATTAAACCTGTAGTGGCTTCACCCTTTGACCTTTTCACCTATGTGGATTCCAGTCACATACTTGCTGCTAATAGAAGACTCACACTCACATATACACAATGCTAATGAAAAGCAACATTTTTCTGCCCCTATTGCTACACACAGTTATTCATATTTGTTTTTGTTCTTGTGCATGTTATGTGTATATAAACAGTTCTGCTCTGTAAGAATGTGTGCACTAGTATTTGGGTTTGGAGACAGAGGAGGAAGGGGGGAGAATGTAGCAGACAGTTTGTGCTTCTGTTAGTAGCTCTGGCATCATCAACATAACGAGCAGGCTGAAATCTGTGGAGGGTGAAAAAGCAATTTACTCTCCCACAGCTGAGGGGGATTCGCCACCACCATTAATTATCTTTGTGTGCATGGGGGTGTGTTTGTGTGACCATGTATGTGTACATATCGTGTGTATGTTTGCATGCATGTGTGCACATTAAGCGACATATGTATGTGTCTTATATGTGTAAGCAAGTATGAGTGGCATTTGTAGCACGTATCAGACACAGTATGCGTGTCCATGTATGTTTAAAAGCGTTTCCATATTGTGCATGCCTGAAGGTGACTTGCAGCATCCATTTTCCTCCTTCACAGCTACGCTCATTGTTAAAGAATCTGGAGAGAGTCACACCTTATTGTCACACATCCATCCCTCCAAGGCTAGACAGTACTTTGTACATGCACATTTATTATCGGCGTCTCTCAGTCTTACTTTCTTTGATAGGTGGATGGTTGGATAGATGGGCTGGAGGTATGCAGGAGGGGATGGTGAGAATCTATGATGGACTTTGGCAGACAGAGGAAGAAATTAAAAGGGAAAAAATGGAGAGAAAGAGAGGGTAGAATGAAGAGAGGCGGAGCCTTTTGATGTGTGTGACATTATTATGGGATAGGTGTCCGTCACGCACTGGCAACACATTCATACACACACATACCATTCCCCGGTTGCTGGTTTCAGTGGCTGAGGCCCTGGCTTGTTGCTTGCAGAACGACAGAATAACACTTTATCACCAGGAGTGAAAGAGAAGAAAGAAGCAGTGCACTTGTGGAGGATGACAGTTTGACTTCTCTGCTTGTTATTTTCACTCTTGAGTACACACAGTTCACACAGACAGACAAACAAATCATTCACATATATACACATAGACTGATGCACAGAATTACAGGACCACAGACATATGCAGGAAATATACACAGTATAAGAAAATATAATAGAATTTATATACAATGCTGTGCAAAAGTCTTGAGCCACCCCTCATTTCTTTAGATTTTGCTAAGAAACCGGTGCACTGATTTATTGAAACATGTGCAAACATACATGAAACTACAGCATATAAGGCAAACAGAGTTTGTACAATTCTAACAAGCTTGAAAATCAATATTTAGTGTGACCACCTTTAATCTATCTATCAGGGGTCTTTACCTTACAATATAAAGCACCTTGAGGCGACTGTCATCGTGATTTGGCGCCATATGAATAAAATTGAATTGAATCCTCAACACAGCCTGAACTCTCTGTAAACTTTCTTGTAATTTCTTTAAGTAGTCTTCAGCAATAGTTCTCCAGGCTTCTTGAAGGACATTCAAATCTCTTCTTTAGATGTTGGCTGCCTTTTGTTCCGTTCTCTGTCGAGATGATCCCACACTGTTTCAATAATGTTGAGGTCCGGGGTCTGGGGAGGCCACTCCATGACTGATAGTATGTTTTTCTATCCAGCTATGTTTTTACTGCATTGGCAATGTATTTGGGATCATTGTCATGCTTAAAAATTAATTGTCAATCAGATGGTATTGCATGGTGGATCAAAAGTTGATAATCCTTTTCTGCATTCATAATTCCATCAATTCTGACAAGATCCCCAACACCACTGACTGAAATGTTTCACAGATGGCTGTAGACACTCACTGTTGTATCTCTCACCTGACCTCCTCCGTCTTCAAATCGATTGAACCAAAAATTTCAATTTGGATTCATCATTCCATATGACCTGTCGCCACTGATTTTCAGTCTGCTTCTTGTGTAATTTGACATACCTCTGCCTTTTTTTCCCTATTTCTCCCTGTAGTTTTTTAAGTCTGCCACTTCTTCTTTTGTCCTCCGCTTGTCCAGTTTCCTCATATATTTTTAAGGACAAACTGCATAGCATGCTGAGATATGCCAAGTTTTTGGCCAATAGCTCTTTAGAATCACCTTGTTGGTAAAACAATACTATTTTATGCCTGTCAGACTGTGTTGTCTTTGGGATTTTTTATAGAATCAGTGCCTAAAGATACCATTTAAAACTGGTTCTTTGGTACTGTAAGTTGTCTGTTGTGTCATGTGTTATGCTTGAATGATTCATTGGTCAGTATTAAGTGGCTTAACAACCAAAAAAACATTCCTCTGAAAATGGTCAGGTACAAGGCCTTAACTGAAAATGAGTGAAAAAGCAGCCAATGTCCAAAGAGAGTCTGATTCTTTCGAGGCAAATTGAGGGGTGGCTTAAGACTTTTGCATAGTACTGTATCCTAAATTCATAACCACAGAGCAGCTTAGGATGCAAGTATTCCAGTCTTAAAAGTAAGATTGATGCTTGACTTGTCAGCGTAGACATGGTGTCATATTTTAAATGTGGTTATGCAGTAAATGTCATTATATGCTACAGGATAAAAATTGAAGATAGGAGACACAGCACTCCATCAGCTGTGTTATTTTATTCAAGGAATAAAAGCTTGAATAAGTCAGCTTCACATCATAAGAAACCGTAGCAACAAATGAAATCCAGTGAAAACATATTTAACAATCTCCCATTTGCCTCAGTAAAGTCAGCAGTAAGGTCAACATGTTGATTTGAATAATTAATTAGACAATGTCCATACAGTGTTCAAAGTAATATTTGTAAAGGAAAAAGGCTGGCAGGTATTGTTCTATATTATCTTGTTGCCTGCAAACCAATTCATTTCTGCTTATTCCTGAAGCATAAATCTTTTTAAATAGGTCACAAATATTGAATTTATTTATTTTTAAATATGGAAATATTATGTAATTCATTTTTGTTAACTTTACCAAATCAAGTATAAGAGTAATGTGTTTGGCGTCTTTTTTCAGTGGCAAATTAATACATATCCAACTCTTGAGGATTGACTCAAAACCTGTGTTTAAGGTAATGAAGGAACATAAGCAGGACAATGATGCAACTTACAAATAGCTTTTGGACAACACCAAACACCTTGGCTACAAACAGGCAGTATTTGTTAGTGGGATTATTTTTGTTTACTGTACAGAAAACGTAACAAGACATAAATGTAAATGGCTGAAATATATACAGTGAACAACTACAGTGACAGTTTTTGTCAAACTCTGTTTCATGGGTTTACAAAAATGTACATGAAATGTAGCTATCTTCCCCTAAATCTGTCATCTTTTTTTTTCTTACAGCTGGCTTACTCATAATCTCAGAAAATGTGCTCCTATAATTGTAAAATTAACCTTTGCTTTCTCCTTTTATCCCTCTTCCATGCTAGAGATCCAAAATAGCTGTATATGAGAAGATGTGGTCTTATATGAAGTCTGCTGAGCCAACTGTCTTCACCAAAACCACAGCAGAAGGCGTGGCAAGGGTCCGCAAGTCCAAGGGGAAGTACGCCTTCCTCCTCGAGTCCACCATGAATGAATACACGGAGCAGCGAAAGCCTTGTGATACCATGAAAGTCGGGGGAAACCTGGACTCCAAAGGATATGGCATTGCAACACCGAAAGGCTCACAGTTAAGGTGGGTGGAATAGTGTAACAATAGGAAACAGCAACGACGCTGATACTGGACTATTGCTGCGATATTCCACCTACCCTGCTGTGCCTTTTATACTTAACTTAGACCAACCTCTCACTGCTGTCTGATGAAAATTTCTCAACCAAAGAATCGTAAAAATTGACCAAACTGGATATTGATTGATTTTTACAAGCACTAAAGTCCCAAATTAAAAGTAAATATTATTGAATTAATACAGTTTATGGATTTATTATTATTACTACGAAAGCAAAATGGCAGTTGTATGTTTTCACCTCGCAGCAGTGACTTAAATGAATGTGTTAAATGTGCAAATTATTTGTTTCATCATTGTTTCTTTTGTTAATACTTTGATTTTTTTTTCACTTTCTGCATTCCTTTTCGTGTTGTTAGTAAATCTGTCTAATTCTCTTTACTATATTTTCATCTCTCTTTTCTTCCATCATTCTGTTAAATCAAAGCAAGTTACCTCCATGTCTTTGTCCTGTGTCACTGTCATCCATACCTCGCTTTGTGCTCGTGTCCTTCCTTTCTTTTCTGTTGCTTTTTTTTTTCAACCACCTTTTCTCCACAGGGCCACCTTCCAGGTAACTTTGTTCATTTGTCTGCTCTCATCTCATTGTTCCGTGATATTGATGATGACAATGATTACAAGAGAGATTTATTACCTGAATATGACCACGAAGAGAGGTAGAACCTCAGACTGTTGCTACTTCATCCAGAGCCACGGGGGGAATTTATAGACAACCAGGAAAGAAAAAGTGAGGAACAAGAAGCAGAGGGGCCTGTTCAATGGGGGGAATTCAGAGTAAATATGATGCAGGATTCCACATGAAAAATACTGATCCACAAACAAAACAATATATATGGTTTCAGTCTTTGAACCAGTTAAATTAGTACATAATTGAACAATCCCAAATTAAAGCCCAACAACCTGAAAAATAAGTAGTACTTTTTAAAGAAAATTTACATAAATATGAAAGAGAGACCATAAGATGGAGGAAACAAGTGAATACAAGCCATAAAGTTGGTCATTTTATCTTGTTTTTTTCCTCAGTAGACACTTGTTTCTCTGGCTTGTTAACTTGAGCTTACAGTAACAGTCTCAATAGGTTTCACTGAGGTATCCTCGCAATGCAGATAATTCATTTTTCCAGGTGACTGTGACAGCAGTAAAGAAACTGTGTCTTCTCAATGTGACAAGTGCCTGCTGAGGAAAAAATAATTGACTAAATTCAGCAAAGCTGGACCACTTGCTTACTCCTCTCTCCTCCATCTATCTCTGTCAGCATTTCAGATTTGCCACATAAAAGGCAAAGCACAAACAGCACATCAGCCTCACACCATGTCCTATAACTTTCCCCTGTGCATGGTGCAAAGTTTCTCAAGACCCCTGTCGCCCTGTAGTTTACCTCTTATTTTTATAGCAAAAAAAAGTTTTTCCGTTTATGAGGGAAAAGTGACAGACAGCAAGTGGATAGGTTCCTTTGTAAGCTCCCCCAAAACACATACCTGGGACTATCCATAGTTGTCTCTGGCTTCTCTCAATCTGCGGAAACACAGACTTGCACGTGGCTGCGAGTGTGCACGTCGGGTGAGCCTGCCTCTCCTCCTGGTGCGGTAATCACAGCGCTAACTTGACGTGTTGATGTTAATGAAGAGCATGAATACTCTGATGACTGAGCTGAACATTAATAGTATTGTATACTTTCTGCTGTATGACTCCTTTTGATATGACTTTTAATATGTGACTGTCATTATCATGCTTTACAGATCTGTTTGAACTGTTTTCATCCATACCTCTTATGTTGATCAGATTAGTCATGGCCGGCAGATTAGATCACCCCAGAGAGCACTGTCTCTTCTCAAATCTCTTGAATATTGTTTCTTAGCTCTTAACTCCAGTGTACCATCAGACCATCAGAGATGAGATAGTACTAACAGACAGGCAAGTGTACAGACAAAGGGCCAGACAAACAAACAAGTAAGCAGTGACTGCTGTGACCTTTTTGTAGAGATTAGTATGGCCGATCAGCATCACACAAACAAAAGCAGAGCATGGTAGCGCAAGAAGAGGATGACAGGAAAGTCTTCATGGGCAGCTGTAAAAATCAGAGATGTGCCAAAGAAGAAGAGAAAGGACTAAATCATTTCACTCAGCTCCTCACAGTCACATACTGCATACAGCTCTAAAAAGAGTGGGGAAAAATGCAGATTTACCAGTTGCAAATTTATTTGAAATATTGGCAAGCTGATTTTAATGGCGTACAAAATCATTAAAATCATGCCAGGTATACAGAGCTTAGCTGATTTGCACACACACTGCACTAATGCTGGATAGTTAGCCCTGTGTCCCTGAATTTTGTTTAGAGGTCAGTCCCTTCAACAGGGTAAGCAGAGGGGCCTTAGGAAACTGAAGCCACACAAATCCAGTCACACGCACACACCTGTACAGAGCAGTAGGAAGGCAGGGGATCAGCAGGAGGGGACAAGCGCCTCATCAGTAGGCTGCAGAGACCTGGTTAACACACTTTATACCAGTAATCTGACACTCACTGTGGTAGCATCCTCTGTTAGTGCAGCCAGAGAGAGGAGAGTAATACAAGAGAGATACAGTGGAAAGTACAAATGTATGACTAGAATTTATTTTTTGTAAAGCCATAAATTATTAATAGAAACAAATCTGGGGAAAAAAAACAGGAAGTAAGTCAAGGAGTAATAGTAAAAGAGAGCGTTGTCTGGGGTGCATTTTTCCCCCTCTAACTCACCTGTATGTGTGAATTCAACCCACCCTAATTTCTGCTCCCTCTCGTCCTCCCCTTTCCCCTTTCCTTTTCCTGACTATGGTCCCCGTCCATCTTGTCTGTTTGTCCCTCCATCCTCTGCTCTGACCAAACTATCTTATCTGTTCCTCCTTTTTTACTTAAAGAAACGCGGTCAACCTGGCCGTGCTAAAACTCAACGAGCAGGGCCTGTTGGACAAATTGAAAAACAAGTGGTGGTATGACAAAGGAGAATGTGGCAGCGGGGGAGGGGATTCCAAGGTTAGCCCTCTCTGTCTGCCCCCCCCACCACTAGGTGACAGGGGCTGCTCACCAGCTGAGCGGCTTGCGACAGCCCCTGTCCTGGGAGTGTAACACATGCATCTGCCCTGGCAAAGAGTCAAGCAGCGTACAGGGAGGATAAAAGAGATAGCTAAAATCTCTTGAGACAACCTGCAGCTGCAAAAAATAGGCACAAGGTTGCACTGATGTCCACGGTGTGTGACTTTATATATAAGTTCAGACACAATGACAAATATACTTTGGAGCTTGTTGATAGACATAAAAAGAGAACCCTTAAAATAATGTCTTTTTGAATGAATCAGTTGGCTGGACCTGGTAGAGACCCAGAACCAAATTGCTTGAAAATGTTAATATATCCTACTTTTATTTTGAATCATCAGGGAAAAAATGCTCATTTTCTTTATAGCGCATGGAAAAATATCCCTATTGTGAGTGGCTGCCACAATAAATCAAGCACATCTCATGAAGATAACCATTTCAAAGGTGCTTTGCACTGAACTGGTAATGTCCCTCTGACAGGACAGAGTGCAGAGTAATGGAAAGAGGTTTACGTGATGGATAGCTGGAATAATAAAGAGAGCAATTACTGTCAAGACAGGAATATTTGCCCCCTAGTGGCAGCTCTGGGAAGAGTAGAGAGAAAACATACAGCCTAGTGAGAGTCAAATAGAGACACCCCTGAGAGGCTCAGGTTGACTAGAGGCAAATGGAAAGATGAATAATTAATAGAAGCAAAATACAATCACAGGATAAAGTTTCCTACATCTCCTTTTTATATGTGTGATTTCAGCAATTTGGAACATTTTTCAGCAAAAAGTTTTACATTGTGTTAAAGAGTCAACCATTTATTATTCTCTTTATTTCTAAAAGTATTCATCTTGCTCTTTAACAAAAGTTCCAGTTTCATTCCTTTAGTAAATTTGTAAACTGAGAACTTTTAAATGCATTCAATCAAGTTAATTTGAACAGGAATAAATTCTACTTGCTTGTTAGTGGCTGTAATTAGACAAAGGCTTTGAGCTAAATGCATGCTAATTAGCTGATATTTGTCATGTGATTAATATTAATTATTGTTAGCATACTAGAATTTGCTTATGAGTACATTGGAGGCTAATGAAACCATCATTAGTAGTGCATATATTTAGATGTCTGGTCATAAACCAAAACACTGAATAGATTAAAATTTTGACGAGCATGTGAATGTCATTGCCTAGTTTCATCCAGAATTCATAGCAGTCTATCTAATGTTTTGAGATATTTCAGTCACACCCCAAAGTAGTGGACTGACACTACCCTTCCTGTTAGTATATTTCCAAAAACAGAGTGAATTCAAATCAAAGAGGTTTTGGAAGGTCTTCAAGAGCAGCTACATTTTAAAATTACAAGAATGTAGATATTTTATTCAAAAGTACAAATGCCTACTTTATGAAGGGTGATGCTATCAAATAATCATCTAGCAAATGTAATATCTAAGCATTCAAAAGATGTCAAAAAATTTCAGTGTAGCCCACAATAGTCAACCAACCAACTGACAGACCTGCAAATTGGTTTTCTCTAAAGATATGCATTAGGGAGAGTCCAAAGAAAAGATCATATCTACTTCAAAGTATGTAGACTTTATGAAATTCTCACTCTTCCAATCATGACAGAGCTAGCCTGATGCCAATAGTCCCGGCTTAACAGTAATTGCCTCTGGATTATTGTAGGATCAGCTGGGGCAGCATGGGTGTGTTACCTGAAGTGACAAAGGTGGGTCCCACTCATATGTCTGTAGCTCGCCTTAGCTCCTCGCTCCCCCCAGCCCCTCCTCAACGAGCATACACACATGTATTCAGTGGGATCCATGCTAGGTCACTCAATCTAAACAAAAGTTTCTTTGTTACTGAGATGTGCAATGCAAATGAGAAATACCGTAATAACATAAAATAACATGACCTATGATGTTATTTATGTTATTTTTACACGCGAAGAACCCCAGTAAACCTTGCAGTTTTGAAACTGAGCGAAGCAGGCGTCTTAGACAAACTGAAAAACAAATGGTGGTATGACAAGGGAGAGTGTGGACCCAAGGACTCTGGAAGTAAGGTCAGTCTCACGCTGCTGTGGCCCCCAGAACGCTAGCCTGAAACTCTCATCATGAATACGCTCCAGATTACTGCAACTACTGTTTTAGAAATAGCATTTTAAACACTCTTTGAATAAACCTAAAACATTTCTTGAACGTGCTCCACATTGGGTTTAAAAAATTCATAGTGGTTTCCCACAGCATTTTACTTCTGTTTTGGATGGGCGACCACATTTAACTAATTTTAACTCCAAATCAAGACAACAGTCTTCTTCAGTCTCTGTAGCAATCTGTGGCAATCCCATCTTCATATCAATTAGCGTTAGAAATTGATATATAAAATCATCAGCCAATTTTCACTTCCATGTTTCTGTTTTAATCTCTTATGCTAGCCCAGTCCAGATGAGAATGGCACTGTTTCTTGAGCATTAGCAATAAATAAATTAAATTGTTGCAATTACTGGCTCTCCCTTTTATATTTGAGATTTAATCAGGACTCAGCACCCTTATTTTCCATAACTTTGAGAATTTTTTGATAATGCCTAATTTTAAATGTCTAGAATGCTATTATTTCCTCAAAACCTTCCTTGAAAGAAATCATTTAAAATAGAGTTCAGTGCTCAGTTGCTACACTCATTTGACTAGTTAAATTAACATACTGTGAAATCAGTCCTGGAAGGTGGACAGCAGGCCAGCTATACATGCAAAAATTTGGAAATTTGTAATCAGGTAAAGATAAAATTGTACATTTATCATTAATAGAATTTACAAGATATCACTAATGAATTATGTAATATTTGGCTTTAAATAGAATTACTTCAGAATTCAATAACAGCTTATGGCTAAGCTAAGCAAAAGAAAAAAGGTATGTTCAATAATTACACTTTCGTATTTGTATAATTAGATATAAATTACCAATTAATTACCTTTTTTCAGGAACTTATCTACGAAAGAATTGGGAAATGACAGACCAGGGAGCTTAGGCATTACCGAATTTATACTAACATTGCTAATTAAGTGTTACAGTTCATTCATACTGCATACCTCCCCAGTTAACAACATTTATTAAAATTCTTTACCCAAGTATAAAAATTGTTACTTGACAGATTTTTAGGATTTTTGCAATATTTGACATGGGAGTTGCTTTAATATTTTTATGGTAGACTACTGGAGCCTTTCCAATTGAAAAAAAAAAATAGAGCAAATTAAAATCCCCGCTCAGATTAAAAACTCGCTCTACAAATAATTCACTCTTGTTGCACTAATTTTCACACTGTAACATTTCTAGAAATGTTGAATGTTTTGTAGTTGTAGTGATTGTTGTAGATTTGTAGTATACAGTATGTGTGGAGTAGCAGATGTGGTGACAGTAGAGACTAAAGTTTATATGAGTAGTATAGAAGTTTATATGAGTAGTATAGAAGTGTATATGAGTAGAATGCAATACTGTGATTATTTACAATATTACCATAATTTCAGTACCTGTAACCATATCAGTTTTTCTGGTACAATCTCCATTTCTCTGTGTCTAACTTACTGTATCTGGTTTTCTTTGTCTGCTTTTTCCCTCATTGTCCCTTTCCCTGTGATCATTCCCTATTTTGTCTCCACCTTCCTTTGTATCTCCATTCCTCATTGCACCATTTTCCTCTTACTAACTCACCTTGAGTCTACTCTACATCTCCCCTCACTTTTTACTCTTCTCTACTCTTTCTTCCTGTCTACCCACCACTTCTCCTCTACTGCCTTTTGCTACCCATTCTATTACTACTACTACCCTTTCATCTTTCAAACACATGTTCCTTGAATCCTCCCTTCCTCCCTCCCTCCTCCCTCCCTCCCATGTCTTCAGGACAAGTCGTCCCAGGCTCTGAGCCTGTCCAACGTGGCTGGGGTCTTCTACATCCTTGTGGGCGGCCTGGGCCTGGCAATGCTGGTGGCCCTGGTTGAGTTCTGCTACAAGTCACGGGCCGAAGCCAAGCGCATGAAGGTGGACCTTAGCCCCCCCCACTGCCCCAGCCCCTCCCCCAGCACCCAGAATCTAGCCACTTATAGGGAGGGGTACAACGTGTACGGCTCCGAGGGGGTCAAGATATAGGGGTAGGATTTAGAGGCTCCCGTATAGGTGGGATAATGGTGGTGTTGAACATGGTGATGGTGCTGTAGATTTTGTACTGATGAGGCTGTCGCAGCAGTCCGACGCAACCGTGTTGTTCTTCATGTGGTGATGAGTATGTGGTCAAGCATTGTGGAACCAATGTCCTTTTTTATGTTTTCTGTTTCATTTTGGCTGTTTTGTTTATTTATTGGCAGAATATTTTCTTAGACTTTTAGGTTTAAATTTGGTTTGCGTTTTGTCATAGTTATGTCACCCCCGGGCTAGACTGGGGTTAGATTTGTGTGATTGCAGATTTGGTTCCATCGTCTTTGGCTGCAGATGATGATGGTGATGATGATGATGATGACAGTGGTGGTGATGCTCTTGGTTAATGACTTGTCTAGGCACCTGCATTGTAATTTTTAGATAACAATATATTGAAGCAGGGATGCACAACTCCAGCATTAAATATATTTAGATTTTTTTAATACATTTTTATTTTGAATGTATATATTAATTATTATTATTTATGTATATATTAATTAATATAATTAAGAGTTTTAGTTTATTATCTATTTTCTCAACAAAGTAAAGCAGCTTAATGTCACAAGTTAGAGGGGGGAATTAGAGAAAAATTAAACAAAAAGTTAAATACTTATTTTCTGGTCAACTGATCAGTGGATTAACTGAACAGTCGCTTTGGTTTTAATATTTTACATAATACTGCTCTCTTATTGATGCCAACATTATAATGGAATGGGACATCTTGAATCAGTTCTTAAAAAGTTTAAAGTTTATTAATACTAAAAATTTTAAATCCTTATCTAATGATGTGTTAGTATTTTCTTGGTTAAACTTTTACAAGGTTTTGTGGATAGTCTATTTTCAGTATTTCACCATCCTGAGAGCAAACGTTTGTTAATTTGGTAGTCCTCATTAAAATCTGTGACTGCTTCCAGCTACAAATTAATTAGCTACTGTGTGGACACCAATTATCATGGATTTGGGTCTGACTTAAAATATTTTCACCCGAAATGTGATAGACACATGAAGAAAAGCAATATTAAGATATTTTTATATCAGTAGATGCCCAGTCTTTCAGCATAACTAGACATCTCATTACTCCCTCTGGCACCACTGCAATGCCAGAAAAATGGGTAGAGTGGGTTGTTAATAGCGCATGAACACAGATAGAAATTTGTGTTTTTGTCCCTGTTAAGGCCAATTAGTGTTGAGCCAGTTCAAACTAATTCAGAGCACGTCTGGTCTTCTGAAAGCTTCAGCAAAGTTTCTGCTGCACCACATTCCCCTGAAAAATTACCTTAATCAGTACAAGTACAAATTCTTGAGGGAAAAATAAAATAGCAAGGTGATTTTTTTTAAGCCAACAGCAGTTATTAATTGCTTTTTTTTTGTCTGTAGATACTTATCAGCCTACTTACTTCTAATTTTGCTCTAATCTTTTTCAGTTGACTTAGTTACCCAAAGAGTGGCATTTGTCTGATTTGTGGTCATAGATGTACATTTACTTTTATTTCAAGGGGAAACATGAATACAGGTATTTACAAGCACAATTTTCATACTACCTGCCAGGGTGTATGCACTCACTGGCCACTTTGTTTATTAGGTGCACCTGTTCAATTGCTCATTAACACAAATAATCACTCAATGCATGTAGACATGTAGACATGGTCAAGATGACCTCCTGAGATTCAAATTGATCATCAGAATGGGGAAAAAAGGTGACTTAAGTGATTTCAGAAATGGTTGATCTACTGAGATTTTCCCACACAACCATCTATAGGGTTTACAGAGAATGGCCCAAAAAAGAGGAATGAAAAGAGGTATGCAGAAGAGCATCTCTGAACACACATCATGTCAAACCTTGAAGCAGATGGGCTACAGCAGCAGAAGACCACACTGGGTGCCGCTCCTATCAGCTCAGAACAGAAAACCAAGGCTACAATTCACACAGGCACATTTTGGGAACCACACACACAGTATTTTTGCTCACCATGTCCATCCTTTTTATGACCACAGTGTACCCATCTTCTGATGGCTGCTTCCAGCAGGATAACCCACCATGACACAAAGCTCAAATCATCTCAAACTGGTTTCTTGAACATGACAATGAGTTCGCTGTACTCCAATGGCCTCCACAATTGCCAGATCTCAATCCAATAGAGCATCTTTGGGATGTGGTGGGACGCGATTCACATCTGCAGCAACTGTGTGATGCTATCATGTCAATATGGACCAAAATCTCTGATGAATGTTTCCAGCACCTTGTCGAATCTATGCCACAAAGAATTAAGGCAGTTCTGAAGGCAAAAGGGGGTCTGATCCAATACTAGCATAGTGTACCTTATAAACTGGCTGGTGGGTGTATATTGAGTTCCCTCCAGGGGTGAACACAGCAGAAATCATTTGTGCTAAAAAGCGTGTAAATAATCTGTGTACAGTAGCTAGAGTTAGCTTATTCCAATCTGATCTCTGTTGGCTTTTAGCTGATACTGTGTATTATCTATTCTATGCCTGTATTGTGTCATCCATTACCTGGAGTTGTGCACCCTTACTGCAGACAGACAAAAAAGGCACTTTGGCTTATTTCAGCTCTGACAATTTTAAAACAGCCCAGTTACTTACTTAGTTTTAATGCAGAGGAATAATTGATGAAGAAAATACTTCATATGGAAAAGCTACTCTGTGATGTGGTTGCAACATGACTCATGTTTATTGTTATATAAAAGAGCAATTAACTAAAGTGAAAAGAAACACTGAACTTCATTTTATTGGCTGGCTTAGCCAACCATTTAGAGGCATTATGAGGTCATACTTGATGCTCACCTTGAGGAAAGTAGCAGAGTCAATACAGAGGATGCAAAAATAAAGAGGGCTATATGCACAGTGAATATTGGCTTTTAACATACATTGCCAGTTTTTAATAAGATATAGAGCTCGCCAAAGATAAACCACTTTCAGAGTAGACCATTTTGGACCACACTCAAAAGCAATTACACTGATGTTAACAGCGATTCCCCAAATGATTATGGTCTGCTATCCATCATCCAAGAATATTTCAAATAGCAATAGTACCACAGAAAAGAAATGAAATTTATAGGTTCCTTAAAAATTCCATATCTCCTCTTTAATTCTAAAAATAGCTTGACAGCCCTTAAAAAAAAGAATAGGGGAACACATTTATTTTACTTTACCATACACAGTATTATTTTCAGATATTGTCTTCCAGGTATACAATAGTTCATACAAGAACATCGTAACATTGCTTTAGTTTAAGATTAAGAAATGTACTTTGAATTTGAACCATGTTTCTTTCCTGGCATCATTTAACCAGATTATTGTCTCTGGATGGCCAGTGCCTTCAGGGTGAAACCCTCTAACATGAGTTAGTGCGAGCGAAATTTTAAGAAAATGAAACATCCCAGAGTAGCTCATCTGTGTGAAGTGTCACCCGACTCTGAGCAGTATAGCCAGTCACTCCCTCTCTATAAATCTGAAACCTCAGAAGAAAAATCACTCTTTCCTGTTTTCCCTTTGTCTTTCCAAAGTCCTCACCATTCCAATCCTATCCTTCCAAATCCACACCTGAGTCTTTCAGGTTACTGAAACCCAGAACCCAAAAATGCATGGTCACCTATGAAATGCAGATGTCTACAACACAAACCCTATTGTGTACTGTGTACATGTTTGTGGATTGTTGCCTGCTTCTGTATGCTACAGTAGCATTTGCACAGTGTGTAGCCTTTTAATGAGATTTGAATGTGAAGTTTAGGGTGCTTTCACACCTCATCTGTTTTACATAATTCTGAGGAGGATTAGAGCATTTTTCCAAAATACAAATGAATACTAACATCATACCAAAACATTTTATAATGTTCTCTAGATAACCAGTAATTTGGTGTAAAAAAACAAAAAAACAAAAATCAAACTTAAAGCTTTCCTGTGGCGTTTTTAAACATTAGTACCACAGTGTATGATTGGTTTTATCTTTTATTTTGTTTGTATCATGCACAAGAATGCACATGGACCCATGCAATTAATCGCTTAGCACAGCAATTCACAAAACAGGGAAGAAGTGCTAGCAAGTAAAATGTAAATTAGAGTTCAGTCAGCACCACTGTAATGTAAAGATGTTATTTTCATTTTCAGTGGTTTATATTTGGAGGGCATGGCTCTCTTCTGGGATTTCCCCGCCCTTCCTCACGTATATGTGGAAAGCATAAGGTAGAGAGAGCACACCTCCCCAGGGTTCCATCTGCATACATGAAAAGCTGCAGGCAGGGTATGCACAAGCAAAAGCTCTGACGCAGAACTGAGCAGGCATTAAGGACAACAGCAAGTTACTGATTAAGTCAGACAGAGCAAGAAAGGAGAAGATGGGATGGAGGTGGGTTGCAAAGCTGCTTGCAGATGTGTGCATTAAATAGCACACCCAGTCACAATCATATCATATCACGAGAAAAGGTAAATGTAGATGTCACAATCAAAGATGAAATGGCAAAAGATGTTCTTAATGTGGGACAATTCAGGCTGCTGTCTAGGCCACTAATTTAAATATCATTAATTTAATAATACCACAAAACGTCCCTGACTAATTACTCCCAAGGTCACACTGCTTGTTTTGTGACTTTACTATATTTTTTATGTTTTTGCTGTTATAAATGTAGAACTTCAGTATATCAAAACAAAAGTCTATATCACAAAAATGATATATAATGAACTGAATATATATTATGAGCATGATACATGGTAGGCTTTTATAAAAACAGCAGTCTACAAACTCCTGTCTGCAGTAAATAACAATTTGCAAACCCACAGCCTCATGCTTTTAAAAAATTGTTAATGAATAAAAAAAAATGTTTGTTTCTAATAAAACTCTACAGGTCACCTTTAAAAAGTGTAATTTCAAAACTTGATATTTTCCAGTTAGCAAGCTAATGAACTCCATTAGCGTTTTTTGGTTTGTTTGTTTAATAAAAAGTAATCAAAGCTTTTTAGCTGCACCTAATCATATTTGGTCAACATTTTACAATAAGAGACTCAAAAGCTTGTTTAGCTACGTACGACCTTGTTAACTACTTTAATTGACAGGACACCTAAAGGGCAGGTAATGGTGAAGCAATCCTGAAGTAACGAGGAACTGTTGAGTTAAGTACGAATACGAATACGAATACGAATAACTTTATTGATCCCAGAGGGAAATTCATTTGTCTGACAGCTCATCTGCTATTTATGTGAGAATTGTAAAGCCTGATGGCTGTGGGTGCGAATGATTTTCTGTATCTCTCCGTTTTACAACGGAGAGAGAGGAGTCTTCCAGTACTGATGGTTTTTTGTTCCATAAAGATGTTGTAAAGTGGGTGATCAGAGTTGTTCAGGATGGCTTCTAACATCTTTAGTGTGCATCTTTCCACCACCTCCCCCAGTGTGTCCAGTCTGGATCCAATCACAGTTACAG
>VUQS01037375.1:7009-39234 GCA_015108495.1 Heterochromis multidens
ACAAACATGAGGACAAGACAGACTGGGGAGCCACAGAGAGAATACAGGGACAGGAAAGGAAAACACAAGGATCGGAACCAGGGCTGCAAACAAATACTTAGACAAGACAGGGAAACACAGACAGCCATGAAGAGACCAGACAGACACGGGGACATGACTGGGGAGACGGAACGTAAACAAACACTGAGACCCAAAAAACAGAACGCAGGGGCAAGACAAGGACAGACAGGACAGGACAAGGAACTGACAAAGTAAAACAAGGAACCAAGAACTAGATATTCAAATAACAAAACTATAAGGCTCTCCAAAACTAAACATCAACAACACTCACAACTAGAACATAAATAACTAAGAACTAAACTCAGGACTAATGCACAAAACAAATACAGAACTCAACCTCCAAATTCCCTAAATATAAAAGAAACAACAGTAAGTCCAGACAAACTCAAAAACATGGGTCAAAGACCCAGAACCTTGACATAGTGGCCCGATCCCACTGGCAGCCATATATGCCCATGCTATAACATTGCCTCCGCCATGTTTCACAGATAATGTGGTATGCTTTGGATCATGAGCTGTTTCTCTCCTTCTCCATACTTTTCTCTTCCCATCATTCTGGAACAAGTTCATCTTGGCTTCATCTGTTCAGAGTTTTTTTTTCCAGAACTGGGAAAGCTCTCATCTGACCATGAAACTGCTTGTCAGTCATTTGTCCAATTACTTTTGAGCCTCTGAAAATCAGGGGCCGCGTATAAAAATGGCTGTAATTCCTAAACAGCAAATGCAATACTTCAGTTAAACGCCTTGAATTAAAGCACAAAGTCTGCACTTCAATCACATATTGATTGATTTCAAATCCACTGTGGTGGTATACAGAGGCAAAACTGAAAAAAACTGTGTCATTGTCCAAAAACCTATGGACCTAAATGTACACAGGAGTCATTTTTCAGTGAAGTACAGGGAAGAGGTTAAAGTTTTGAAATGAAAAGTCATAGATTTTTAGATTTAGCCAAGAACAGGGAAATGACCTTATAAGTTGAAAAATTAAAGACAGATATTGCATTAAGGAGGTTTGTAAAATAATTATAGTCAATCATAGTTTTTGGAGTTTTTCCCCCCCATTTACGTGCGTCCAGCTCCAACCTATTTTGATACTTTGACTATCTTAATTCTCTGTTCTTTATCACCTTTCCATTGATTGTATAAATAAAGTGAGATATGTGTTTTTAATCGGTGTAGGCATTTTGCAGCATTCTGTACCTGAAGCCACGGATGCAGGTCATAATTCGTGGTCAAAAGGTGAAATCTCAGCTTATCGCTAAGAGCCTGGCATGGATCAGAAAGGACCACTACAAGCCTACCTTCCTAGTATCCTTTTTACACAGGTTCTCTACAGCTGTATAATTTTGGTGTCTGATATGTGTTTATACTGATGCTTTTGAGTTTTCCTTAAATTTTACTTTAGAACAGAAGAATTCCCATTACTTTTGGATATAACACCAAAAGTAAAGACCAGTATGGTATAATGATGTATCACAAGAACCGACTCATTAAAGCTTACGAACGTGTCGGCTGTCAGCTTAAGGTCAGTTTCTGCTGTTCAGGTGAGGTTTTTTTAATCACGTGTTTTCAAGGGCCTCTAAATGTTATCATCTGCTAAAACTTTGCCTTCTACAGGCCAACAACAACGGTGTTGGAGTCATTGGGGTCATAGAATGTAACTTTTTGGATCCTACTCACAACAAACAAAGTTTTCTTGAGAATGAAAAGTACAGGTAATAGCATCACTCCTGCTTTCAGTTATCATCTTGAAGGCTTGTTGGGGTCTGAATGACAAGTTTGGATGTGTGAGGCACAATAAGTCTGATGTCTGTCTGATTTGTCGGCACAGGAAAACCATAACTAATTTGGGGATCAAACTGGAGGAGTACTGGAAAGAAATACGCTTCAGAAAGAAGAATGAAAATCCAAATAGCACAATACTACCAGAAGATATCAAGTTAGTACACTTCACAGTGACTCGCATCAGGTTTTCATTCATTCAAATTCATATTTGCATATGTGTTTAACCTTGTTGGCTCGTCTTCAGGAAGCGACCAGATCAAAGCTGGGTGCAGTGTGATGGCTGTCTGCAGTGGCGTAAACTTCCTGATGGCATTGTTGTCAGCAAGCTTCCAGATAAATGGTTCTGCAGAATGAACCCTGATCCTCAGTTCAGGTAATCAGAGCGTTATCAGTTAAGCGGGACCCTGCTCCAGAAAACAGGTTCAACAAACTCTGAGTCTAACCATAAACTCGGACTTGATTAACTCAAGCTCACCAGAGCTGAGTATTTGGTTCCAGAAAGGCTGATCAGAGTTATTTCAATCAGCTCTGAGTATGTTATGTGAGTAGTGGGGGGAAAAGCCATGATCAATGGAGCTTTGATACCAGGATGCACCATGGCAACAGGTAAATAGAAAGCTGAGCCCCCATTTTAATGCAGTGGTTTGAGAAACAAAAATGTGTGTCAGTGTGGACCATGAGGCTTAATAAATAACATGAGTCACTTTAAAATACATTTATTCCTGCTTTAGAATCTTAAAGTATCTTAACTCAAATGTTCATATCTCCAAGATGCCCTCTGTGACAGTGATTTTTCCATCAGTGTGACCCTTTATAACATGAAAAATTACTGATCACTGATCAGTGTGTTTAAGCTGATTGCTACAATAACGTAGGCTAAATGTTTCAGTGCAGAGGAACTAGCTGACAACCTGACATCTGTCTTAATCAGTCCACAGAGTCACAGAAACTTTAGATTTAATTTGAACTGAAAATAAATATGCATTGATTGAATGTAGTCTATTCATCGCCATTTATGTCCTTACATTGATGACTGATTAATTATAAAAGCACTCGTGAAATAAACTCATGTCTAAGTGGGATTTCATGTTTGTAAAGGGTTAAACTTGTGCAAATTAATGCTCTGTGATATGTGCTGTGATAGGTGCTTGGACATCTGCCGCATGAATGAGGAAATGAAACAGGTGCAGCAGGAGGGGAGGAATTGGAGAGAAATTCAGAGTTTGTTGACGAAAACCAGCCAGCGAGCATATTAGGGTTCACCGACTCAGAGTTTAAGCTCGCTCTCTTTCTGGAGCAGAAAACCCAGAGTGTCCCTCATCTCAGGGTTAACAGATTCAGAGTTTTTACTAAACCTGCTTTCTGGAACATGGCTCTAATGCAGTAACCACAAAAATTAATTTTTATCTAAGCTGTTACTGAAATTTACATGGATGTTTATTTGAGAAGGGTAACTTTTTAGTACAAAACCTGTCTATGTGTTCTTGGACATAGACCAAACCCACAATCAGTGAAATCAACTTGATTAAGTATATTTGCAGCAGAAGTTTTAAACTTGTTATGAAGAAATATGCTTAAAAGGTGTAAAACAGCGTGGTCAGTCCCCCTCCATTTAATAGAAGTTTGTAAAACATGTGAAGGCAGTGGTTGCATTGGGACACCTCTTCAAGGACAAGAACCTTCATATCCAGGTAAACAGTGATCTTATTTACCTGGATATGAGGGGGGGGTCATGGATGAAAGTGCATTTTCCACTCTCAAGAACATTAAAGCCACACACATGATACTTTGGAAAATAAGCAACTCCAGTCTCAGACATCTAATTAATAAATAAACATGACTGTTTTCCATAACACGTCACCTGCAAGACAACCAAAGGCTTTGTACCAAATGAAAGCTCTGAAAAACTGCTGTGACTGGTGCATTTCTGGTTATCCAGAAACTGAGATATGGATGAGTTTTTTCATGAGAATGAGGGAGCACCACCTTCTCTTTCTTGATATAGTCTAAACTCTTGTCTCAACATGGAAATGTGTGCAGAAGGGGGCATTTATGTTAAATCTGAATGAACTTTGTATTGCATTTAAAAGTACTACTACTCATGGCATTGCAGCCAGTCTAAGGGACGAGATGGCTGTTATTGGATGTTACACCATCTCCTTATTTGGTGACACTGGTAAATATACAGCATGGAGTACTGGGACAACTTTCCCAGTGGTTACACAGTCGTTTGTTTCCTTGTCAAACCTGTTGGTATCACAGATCACAGATTTGCCAAATCAAACTTCCCACTGAATGGACAAGCGCACACAGGTGAATGAGGCAAGAAAATCTTTGTTTACTTATGGGAGGCAGCTAAATCACATGCCACCAACAGGACTGCCCTTAAACAGCACACTAAAGCAAACATTTGCAGATGCACATATGGACGTCTACCAACACTATTGAGGAGAAGTTTTTTTCTTACCACTCTTTTTTGTAGTCAGCTTAGAGTCCGCTTGGGAGACCCATGTGCAGTTGGTGCCTTTGTAGTTTAAGAAGTGTAGCATCTGTGTGGAGCTGTCCACACAGATGCTACAAATTTGAGGGCAAACAGACCCAAGTGGACCCAGTGGATGCTCACAGAGTAGCATAAACGAGCTGAAGACCAAGGATAGATTTGTGGTCAGTCGGACATATCTGCTTATCTGAGACAGGATAGTGGTCGTCTGTTTCTTTCCGGACAGCTGGAACTGATCAATAAAGCTGCAAAAAGGCATCCATACATCCTTGCAAATGTGTCAAGACAGCACTCCCATGCACTTAACTTTGCAATTGTGCAGAATGGGACCATCGTACTGAGTGATACTCTTTGACAGACATAGCTGCAGACCTGCTGTCAAAGAGTACTGCTATTAATTGCATTTAAACTCTTAACATTCACCAGATTACAGGTGTAGCAGAATTTTTAGCCAAATGCTAAACAAGCAGAAACTAGAGGACATTACTGTTAGAATTAACAAATATGCATTTTTTGGGCCTTGCGGTTCTTCTGCTTTTTTCCCTTTTTGAATGTGCCAAATGGATGAAAATTACATAAAAAGGGCTAGATGTTAAGGGAACCCTCACCATACCCCCAAATGGGTTTTCAGGGAGTCCTGGTGGGTGTTACAAGGTTAATTCCTTTTGTATGAAAAATCCATAAACATAAATGTCAACCAATTTATCTATATTGGTTGACACTGGCAGTGTTGAAATATTGCATTTATTTCCTTTTTTATGGTGGACATTTAAAAAAAAAGATGGAGGCCACGGTTGTTTTGTGTGTGTGTGTGTGTGTGTGTGTGTGTGTGTGTGTGTGTGTGGAAAAAGGGGTTCTTTATCATAGGACCATTGCTGGCTACCATTTTCCAGGCTCAGTCTGTACCCCTCTGGAGTCTGTGCTCCTACTGAAACCTCCCATTGAATCCTAAACCAACAACAGGCAAGCGTCTCACAGTATGCTTTCAAAATACACATTAAACTTGACCGTTTCTGGACTCAAACACACAAATGTGAAAAAGGTGTAAATGTTTTACAAGAAATGGAACACGCGCTTAATAAATTATAAATGAGCAGCGGCTGTGATGTCACGTACCACTTTTGAGTACATCGTGTTCAGGCGTTTAGGTCGCTAGGAGCCCGAAACACAACACATTCAAGAGAAAGAAAGAGAGAGCAAAAGAGAGAGAGAGAGAGAGGTGGACCTTAGCCCCTTCCTGTGTGGGAGTAATAAAGGACCATTCCACTGCTCTGGTCTTTGATGGACTTGCTGTAGTCACTCTGAATGACATCATGGCTCCATGGCTGTACAAAAGAACTGTGTGTAAGGTCTCAGGGGAGCAGTTAAGGCTCTCTGAAGCCAATCAAAGCTTAGACGTGTTAAGGAAAAGTTAACAATTAGAAACCAATTTAGAGATCACTTTTTTCCCATGGTTCTGTAAAGGTATAGATATTTCAGTTCCTACAGAATACAAGCAAATGATTAGAAAGTTGTGTTGATGGGGGTAATGCAAATTATCTAGAAAATAATTTAACAAACAATTACATTAAAGGCACTCTCCTTTGTTTGCTTTTTGTTAGTGATCTTATCTCCATATTTTTTTTTATCCATTGCATTTTATTTTACAAGCCCATTTTTGAATAACTGACTGATTGTGTGTTGTGTGATAAAGCTGTGGCCTGTGTGTGTTCTGCTTGTGTCGGGCCACACAGGAGTTGAGCCATTTAGGAGGTAGGAGCTATAAGGGATTGAAATGCTAACATTAGGCTTAAGTTTCACAGGGCAGCCTCGTAGTGCAGGCTCTAGACATTGTAGTTCGAATGCCTTGAGGGCACACGTTTATTTTAAAGCTTGAAATAATCCCTTCAGGGTTTTAATTGCATCTGCTGGTGTGATATTACAGCAACTCAACGCTGCCTGTGGACAGACATGTACACTGTGGCATGTCTGTGAAGTGACACTTACTGTATGACTAATTCTACTTTTGTCACTGCCCAGACGCCTGTAAAACTTGAAGTCATGCACAGATATTAGTCATTTTATATTTATACACTCTTTACAGTCCTGTAATAAATTATTTTCTTCAGCATCCATTACTAAAAATCAAAGATGTGTTACACAAAGAAGGCAAGACTGACATTTTATATGAAAAGAGTGTTCAAACAGATTAGTTTAATCTTGCAAATGTCAGACGTCAAGCATCAAACCTCATTCTGGCAGAATTGGTGTTGATCATCCAACATCTTGTTTAGGATTAGGGAGCTAATCAGTTGGAAACAGTCATCAATAAAGTACTTGTTTACTTGTTAGCGGCCAGAGAAAGTAGTAGTGAGTCCAGTGGCTGCCTGACACTAATACTATTACCCAAGTAAAAGACTCATCATTTAAAAGCAGTTGGATATGTCATCACATTATCTGCCAAATGGTGGAAAATGGAAATATAACTAAATGACTTGCAAAACATTGCTAAATTCATTGGTGGTTTTGCACTGAAGTGGTATTTAAATTGCTGCCAGATTATGTGTTATTTGATAAAAGGAAGTACCAATTTGTTAATTTTTATGGTGCACAGCAGGAAACACCTAAAAAGCAGTGATGTATTACTTGCTGATAATGGAAGTACTAGAGAATTAATCTCTGGACTGGCGCCTGTCTTGAAACTGAGTGATATGTAAGACAATGAGCCATCTTCACAACATAGAGGACATGCCAGTGGACAGTAGTTACCATAGTTTCTCACAGGAGTGTGAAAAGGGAAAACTGAATGACAGACAACTCAAGTACAGCACAAGACCTTAAATGTGGTTTAAACCTATGAATCGTGTTCCCTACAGGAAACTTGTTTATATACTGTTCATGTATTTGAATAATGGACAAAAGGAGGAGAAAGTATTTGTGTTTATGAACATTTTATCTGTATTATGTAAGATAACCACATGGAGCGGATGTAAAGACTGCATGACTGTTAAAAAGTAATTTGTATATTTATACATTTTCTGTAGAAATGCATCAGTCGCAATTTTCTTGGCAGATTGTGATTTCCAAAGTCTGACCTGCTGACTCCAACTTTTAACAGTTTTATTTGAAGATCTATAATAGACAGCATACACAACAAACTTTTGCAGTTTTGCCAAAACTGCACCAGATTACAGTACCTTCTCGCACACTTAACAGTTGTGGTCAGAAGTTGACATCATGGGCATGAATGTCATGGTAATTTGGGGCTTTTAAGGATTTCTTTGAACTGTTCTTTTTCCAGGGTGAAATGATTGTACAGGATACATCAGTAATGACTTTGGATTTCTCTAATCCACACAGGATCAAAAGTATACATAGAGGCTCAAGTATATACGTACACCCCCACTAGTATTTGCTTAAATTTCTCTTAGCAAATTGCACCTCGACCAGATGCTTTTTGGTAGGTATCAATAAGCTTGTGGCATAACTCTGGCTGGATATTTAAATACTCTTCTTGACAGAATTGATAGAGTTCCTTTAAATTGGTTTCCTGCCACGGACCCGGCTTGTAACTATATTTGGTCTGGGCTTTGGGAAGGCCATTCTAAAAGCTTAATGTTAACCTGTCTTATCCATTCCAAACCAGTTTTGATGTGTGTTTGGGATCACTGTCCTGTTTGAACACCCAACTATGTCCAAGTTTCAACCGTCTAGCTGTTGATTTGAGGTGAAGTTGAAGAATTTGGAGGTAGTACTCCTTCATTATTCCATCCACTTTAAGCAATGTACCAGTACCACTGGTAGCAAAAATGCCCCAGAGCATGATGCTACCACTGTGCTTGGCAGTTGGTACAGTGTTCTTAGGTTTGAAAGTCTCGACTTTACTCCTCCAAACATACCTCTTGTCATTGTTGCCAAATAGCTCTTTAGCTCAAAAATATCTTTTTCTCATCTGACCATAAAACTTTTCTCCAGAAGGCTTTGACTTGTCCATGTGGGCAGCTGTAAATTTCAGTCGAGCTGGAAGGTATTGATTTTAGAGCTGGAGCTTGTTTCTTGGTTTGCACCCTTTCATTCCACAGCAATATAAAATTTGCTTTACTGTGGACACTGACACTGGTGTTCCAGCAGTTTCCAGTTCATGGCAGACTTGAGTGTTGGTGGTTCCTGGGTTGTTCCTGAACATCCTTCCTATGATCTGAGGGTAACAGTTGGGGTCTTCTTCCAGACTTTGGCAAAGTGGTGACACATCAAAATAACTTGTACTTACATACAGTTATTTGAACTGATGATCTTTGAATCTGCAAGAAAGAAATGACTCCAAGAGACCTTCCCAGCTTGTCTAAATCTACAATTATCCTTCTTAGGTCTTCACTGAGTACTGGTCAATCCAATGAGTGCTGTCAAACAAATCCTTTTTATGCTGGCAAAGAGAAACTACCAGTTGTAGTGAATCATGATCACTAATGAGAATTTAATGGGCCTTACATTGTAGAACCTTCAGCACCACTTAAGTGAGGGTATGCATATATTTGAACCTATATGTATCCTTTGGAGTCTGTGTTGATTAGAGAAAATCCAAAATACATTCAAACTTGTGCATCCAATTCTTGTTTTTTGATGGCATTCATCAGTCAAGATGTATGGTGTACAGTCATTCCACTCTGGAAAAAGAACAGTTCAAAGAAATAATTAAAACTGAGTTTATATACAATGCCATCAAAATAGTAAATGTCTACATTGGCAGATTATTGGCGGCATTTGGTGTTACACACGATATTTGCACAATTCAGTGTCGTGTTTAAACTATTTTTTGTGTTTGCACAGCATATTGCCATCCAGCACAGCTATTGCAGTTGTTGTGACACATTTTCTGATGTCTAGTTACCTTTCTGGACAGGTGCATATCAGGTTATGATGGATCAGCACGAATCTGACATATCTGAGGCTAATCAACTTGTCACTGGTGATGGGTGATCAGCGAAAAATACAGATGATTTTAGTTGTTGGCTGATCATTTGGTGCATCTCTAATTTTCAATAGTCAGATAATATAACAGCATGTAGCCCATTTTACTAGTTAGAAAGGCATATTTATTCAAAAGTTGCAAAAACTGTGGGTTTCTTTGTTTGTTTTTTTGTTTTTTTCCTTGAAATAACATTATTATTTCTTTGGCCATTATACATGTATATATGCAGAGTATTTGCATTCTAGGTCACTCGCTAATCAAAAAAATAATAATTCAAGTTTTATGCTGCATATATTTTATGAATTTCATGAAAACTCAATCAAATTGATTATTAATTTTAAAATAATTAATAAAAATAGAGTCTTTTGGCTCTGGCTAAAACATCTTTGGGTGGAACCAAAAATTTCACTATGCAGGAAACACCCTGACTTTTGCTGTATCCTCATCAACACCCACGCAAAACCAGAACGACACGGTTACACATGTGCATGCAGAAAATATGGCAACACACACTTGCATGCATATAACTCCATAAATGCATATATCCACGTAGACACATCAAAAACACATGTATGCATTCATGCTGTAAACCCACCTCTGTATGTGAAAAAGACTCCCATAGATGCCAAAAACACTTAGACAAAACACATGCCCAGTAGTGCCATTCTGAGGTGAGACAACAGCTGAAAGTCACTGTGTGTATTCCAACTTCACTGCTGCAAGGCTTGCTGCTCCCATAGCACTGATAGGCTTAATATCCTTTTTCTTTTTCAATGTAACAAAAGTATCTGTCAAAACACACGCACTTACACACACACACACACACACAAGCTGGAAGTGCTTGCGATGATTCATTTTATCTGCTATGGCACAGCATGGGGTGAGTGTTAGAAACCTCCGAGCTGTCTGGAATAATGTCTTCTTCTGCTAAATTCTACTGGGAGAGAGCAGGGAGAGCGTTTTAATAGAGCTTAGTGACAATAATCACAGAGCTATTTTACAAAAAGACATACTTAGGAAGGATTTATATTTTTTAACCAAAGGCTTTATTAATGGTTGATAAATAATATATGTATTCACTTAATAAGCTATTAAAATACATAAATTATGGCCACATTGTGATCTCATGTGTAAAGGAGGGATCTTTTTTTTCGTTGTTTCCTTTCATTCTCTGCTAACATTTTTGAGTTTGAACATTTAAAGTAAGACTTGATTAAGTGATGTTATGTTTAAAGCCTCCATAAATACAAACTTTCATGTTTCCACATGCAATCATCAAGGCTTCAGCTAACCAAGCAGTTCAAATAATAGTATTATTATTTCCTGTTATTATTTTTGCTTACTTCTTTGTGAAAGAGGCTAATACAACTTTATAGGTGTGAATGTAATGGTAATAATGTAAGTACACATTAAGTACTGTGTACTTAGGAAGCATAAAGAAAGCATAAAGTACACAGTGGTGTCTTTACAAGTAGTCTTTACATTTTCCTATATAAGAGCTAAAAAAATTCTTTTTGACAGTAAATCTGAGAGTGCTGGATGTAATAATGATGGTCATACAGCACATACTGTAATAGCTCAAATTTGTCTTTCCTTCCTGCTTCCTCATCCTGAGCATGACTCACGTAATTTGCAGTTACATGACAGGACCTATTTGTAGAAGACCCCAAAGTTCATCCACAAATAACTGCACAAACTGTGCTGTGCATGTGTCTGTTGATTAGTTTTTGCTATATAGCTATGTGCGTTCAAAAAAGGTGTCTTTGAGTTCTCCCATGGGGTGTCTAACTGTGAATAAACCCCACAGGCTACAAAAGAGAGGGGTCCATTACCACACCCTCCCTGTGTGAAATTTGATACCCCATCTCTGTTGATGCATGTCAAGATAACACACACACACACCACAGTGATGAGAAGAAAGTTCTCACTCATTCCACCCATGCTTTGCAGGAGTCCCAAAATAAGTTTGCTTTTAGAAGGAAGTGATTGTCACAGTGTGTCAGAGGTGAAAGGGGACTCGGGGTTATCATTAGGCTAGATCATTACCTGATCCCCTGTCCTCACCTCTCAGTCAACAGCTGGTTAGGCCTCATCTCATGTCAACAGCAGATTTGTATCATGTCCACTCACACTTCCTTGCTTTTTAAATTCTAGTTGCAGATAGTTTTAGTTTCATGCCTTGAAGCAGAAGTAAATTAAAGTTACAAAAATTAATCATTCTGAAGCAAAGCACAGTAGAACCAGTGATACAAGTGTCAGGAATGTGATCAGCACAGTGGATTGTGAAGTAGAACATTCAGTTCCTGGTCATGTTGTGCTGCTCTTTAATGGAAAACCTTATGAAGAAATTCTATAAGGGTGTTTTTGAAAGAACACTGTGAAGATAACTTTCTCTGTATTAACAAAGGTGCCCTTGAACTGCAAAGTAACTGAAGTTCCACATGAGGGTTGTGCATTACGGAGTGGTGCACGAGGATTTGATGTCTTCTTTTGAAGTATCTTTACGGCAAACTCTGTGCTCTGACTCTCTGAATTGAGCTAAGCTCATCTTAAGCACAAGCTTCTACTGTCTCTGCTCCTCTTTCTCTTTTGTCCTCTGTTCGCTCAGGGGCCACTCATTTCTTTAGATTTCCACCACCGTGTATTGTCATAGAATATTAATAGTTCACAGAACCTGTTCAGCTGCCAAGAATATTCTGTTATTTCCATTAAAATGAATTATGAGTAATGTAAGCTGCATCGATACACTTTTTTTTTTGATAGTTATTTTGTGAGAGTATCAAATTATTTTTCTTTTTTATTGTTTCAGTAATAAAACATTACAATTTGTTGGTTTGCCATTTATCTTTTTTGTAGTATATTTATTTTTTGAGATATCTTCATTGGTTCATGTTTGCAGTTTTTGTACCCTGTAGCTAGGGTATAAATTAGTGTAATAAGGACCATAATGTACTTTTTGACTGCTGTAAATGTGACTTGCATAGTAAAAATTTGGTTTTGTTTAGAGATTCACTGATTGCAATTTTCTTGGCCAATTCCAATTTTCTTTCTAAGACCTATAACTGACACCATACTCAAACAAAAATCAACTTTTCTTCAATGCTAAATATTATTTTCAAAATAAAATTTATTTTAGACTTCACAATTTTCCACAAACTGCAGTAAATTACATGATCTTCTCTCCCTTAAACAACTGAAAACAAAGTGTTCTGCTTTTGGAAAGTGGCAGATATAAATAACTGAAAATGAGTCACCTTTACCTACATACTTTAGTTAAGCAAACAAAAGCAGGTGCAACTGATTTATATAACAAAACAAATGTGAGGTACTTGCATCATTTTCCAGTGCATTTATCACTTCAACAGGACATCGACTCTTTTCTCTTTTTCACTTGTTTCCATAAATTTCCTTGTGACTGCTTTGAGTCTTTGCTCATACCGAGGCTCCTACCAAGGCTGCAGGCTTGTGTCTGACTTTGAGCTCTGGATAGCTTTAGGTTTGTTGTTATGAGCATTTTTGTGGTGGTGTCCCACAGTTTGCTTTGGGTGAACTTCCACGCTAACAACGTGGTAGTGTGTGGCTATGATTGTGTGCGTGACTTGCCTGCACCACTGTGTGCATGCTGTGCACGCGTAAAATGAACCAGTTTGTAATCTACCATATTGGAGGCTGACTGGTCGGTCATTGGTCTGGGCCCTGAATGCTGGAAATCGGCCCATGTCAGTCCCTGGCCAGTCAACCAGTGCACCTCTAGTTTTGTTTGTTTGTTTATTTTATTGTTGTTTTATTTTAATGAACCCCAAATATTTGTTACTATCATTTCCCACCATACTAAAAAACTATTTTTTGGTATATTGTGTTGTAGTGTTTTTGCAATCTCAACCAAAGTAACACTTCACTTATAAACATCTAACTTTTTATGTGCTGTTTTTATATATTTCCATGCATCCACTGATACTTTCTGTCACCTTTACATTCATAACCAAAAATATATTTGGAGAACCATTAATTCATCACTTTTAGCCTCATGTTTGAATGTTACAGCAGTATGCTGGAGCCAGCAGGTGGCCCAGAACATATAATCATGCATATCAGTTCAGTGCAGAATCTGACACCCTCGAGCAGACATAGACCCCCACTGTATTGTATCATTGGAATGCCCTCCACAACATGTTATGTAACACCTGCAGAGAAAAAAAAATGTGTAATTTAGTTAGAGCCTTTCAGGTCTTTGTGTTTTGTACATTACAGGGAATCATGTCTTATGTTAAAAGTCTTTGATTTCAAATGGCCCTCATTTGTTTCAACCTTTCTTCTCATGTCTCTTTAGTGTCTAAGGAGAAGCTTGTCAGTGGGGTTTCCCAAAGCAGTACGGCTGTACACACAGCTGGTATACCTCGCTGCAAAGGGTCACATGTGTGTGTTGTAAGGGAGGGTGCATATATTCTATTTTCAGAACTAGTCCTGAGCCACTTTAATCCCCCTGCCTTGTCTCCATCGCCATGGGCAGAAGGAAAAGAAAAGCCCCCCCCCAGCCTGCCCACCCCACTGTTGGGGAGCAATGTTGCTGAGATTGAGTTGCAGGTTCACTGAAAATAGATTGTAAGAGGGAAGAATCTTTTCTGTCAGGGAGATAGAGGGTTTGATAGAGACGGTCTCAGTCGGGAAGACAGCTCTGTTAGTGCTACACTCCAGGGGAAAGGACTAGACTCAGGCGTTTAACTGAGGTAAGACCTCATGATGTGTGTTTGTGTGCGCATGTGGATAAACTTGCATAGATGTGGGTGCGTGCATGTACTGCCAAAGTGATGCAGCTATATCCCTGTACCCTCTGTGTCCTGCAAACTTGAGGCTATATCCAAACTACTATGTTTTCTATTTAAAACACAGTTTTTTTTCTCCCACAGTTACCCCTAGCATCCACACTACTTCTTTGTTTTAGGGCCCCTTAAACCACGGTGTTTCACAGACTGTGTGACGGGCCCCCTGGTGGGGCATAGAACCACTGCGGGGGGCTGGGATTTTGGGTTGCTTGGATAACATGGGGAACAATACGAAGAGAAGCCAGTTTGAATGAATATGTTCTAATGATGGAAAACAAACAGGATGTTTTTTCTTTTAAATGTAGTTTTGAAGATATTTAGTTCAGTAAGATTCTACATGGATAATCTTTGTGGGGCTGGGGCTGCAAACTTTTTTTTGGTATCTGAAGGGGGGGGGCAAGTTTGATAAACTCCGCCTTAAGCAGAGACACAATGAAAAGCTGACATTGTTTTAGTTTGAAAACCAGATGGAGAAATTATACCAACTTTTCCTGCCTGATTGCATCTTGTAAGCCACTATATATCCATCACTGATTCGTCATGCTCCTATCATGTGGCCTTATTCTGGAAGAAAACAATGACATCAGCTTTGACTCCCGGTGGTTAATTCAGATATTACCTTGACCTTTAGTGTGCAGTGAAATTCTGCATTGTATTTTTTTCCCCACAGCGTTTCTTTTTTAGCCTTGATTTGATGTCTAAAATACTATAGGAAGCTCTGCAGGATGGTAACCTTTTTTTTTTTTTCTTTCAAACTGAGGCTGTCTGTGTATGTTTCTGTGTGCCTGTGTGTGTTTGTGTACACAGGGTGTGAAGATTAGGCCAGTGGTGGGTGCCAGGGTGTAAACTAAACATTTCCTTATGGTGGAGGATTTTAACCTTTTTAACTCACTCACCCTCCCCAGTTAATCCATCATTCACACAGCCAAACATTCTAACTTATGTAAGCTATAATTCTGAAATTCAACTCAGTTTCCCAAGTTCCCATGACACCCCATATGTCACGCTAAATTCTGTGGAAATATGTGTAAAATGATGCAGGAGACATCTTGAATTTCCTATTTGATGTGATGCCAAAGCACCATGGGTTGGAATATTTCTCTCAATGGAAGCATGGGGTATTGTAGCTTCCAGCAATATGTATATATTTGGCATAACTAACATTTTTTTTCAGCATTAAAGAGGAATCAGATTGTTGAGTGTGCAAGCTTTTGAAGGTGAAATGCCACAGTGGCTTGGTGTATACATTTTGTGTTCAGGCCTCTGTTTACTGTGTTGTGTGTAGTGCATGTGGTATACTGGCCATGTGTACTTGTAGTTTGGGCATGTACGTATTTATTTACATATAAGCTACATATAAAAGCCTTTTTGTATGTACTTCTGTCTCAAAGTAGAGTAGCCTCATCTTTATAATACATGACCTGTAAAAATAAGTAATTAAATAAAAAATCAGTTAAACTGATATATTGTTCATGGTTCTGGCGCAGCTTTGTTTCCTGACTTCACTATCTTATGAAACATGCTGATGAGTTCAGATATGGGAACTCTGGACTCTAGGGTTGTTGGAGCTTGACCCTTAACTAAAAGTCGGTATAGCTCAGCTTCAGCTGCTTTGATTTTTAGCCTGTAAGTCCGCAGCATGCTTTTGCTTATAAAAATATATGGTTCCAAAGTTCATCAGTGCTCGCCAAGACACATTTTCTATACATGTGTGTATAGAAAATGGAAGTTTTACTTGTTTTCTTCCTTTATTTGTGTACTCTCAATAAAAACGGAAAAAAGTGGAATAATAGCCAAAAATACCTTGAATTCTTGGAAATTAAAATGAGTATTATCTTAATTAGTTTCATCTATAATCTAAGTGGTATTTCTATTTATTGTAGCATTGTAATTTTTTTGTTGTCCATTGGCTTGTCATGTCTGTCATCTTTTGTCTTATGTCACGTTACACATCAGAAATTTTTGTAATATTCAGTTATAAAGAGAACCCGCAGCTGGAGTTGTGTAACCACTCACCAACATCCATATCAATTCAGTGACTGTTTAGTTTATGTCCTGTGTGTCTACAGGGCATTGTTTGCCCCGATGTATACTTCTCTATGTTCTTCCATTACCCGCTTAATGTACTCTTGTCCTGTAAATGATGACTGTAAACACAGCTTAGGGTGTGTTTTATAGTGACAAAATATGTTTGTCTTGTCATTATAATAAGTAAATGGCTTTTCTGTCATGCCTAATCCCAGCAGATATAGACAGGGTTTCTCTGCTACAGTATGAACTTAATTTTAACTCAAGAAGTGTTTGTGCTATAAGACATTTCTCGTGTGTGGTAACTTAATAAAAACACATCTGGCTCTGCTCTGCCAATACTGTTCTGTCTCTCATCCCTCTGTTATGGATGTGTCTGTGAAGGATCTACTTGTCTGACTATATGCACTTTTCCTTCCCCTTTTCTTCCCCCCATGTGAAGTCACTGTGGTTTTAGCACAGTCGAGCAGACTAGTGCTTTTACTTTTTTCATTTTTTTCAAGAAGTGATTTTTTTTTCACTAATGGTTGGCTTGTTTCTGTTCCATCCAGTACATTTAGTGGATCATTTATACATTTCCCCTTAACGTTTATCTCCTCTGGAAACAGCATGTAGCTTGTTATAATAATTAGCCTCCCCCTTGCTTTTCACTTTTAGCAGAAGAGAGGTCATTTTTGGATGAATTTTATCAAAGCTCCTTCAGAGAGAGAGACGCAGGCAACTATTGAAGTTAGACTTAGGGCTGCAGTTGCACTGCTGCTAAAACAAATGCTGTCTCTTTATTCTGCTGTACTGTTCAATTTTGCAGTAGAGTTATGCTAGTGCTGAACATTTTGGAGCCAGCAGGGCTTGTAGAGAGCATGAATAAAAGAGTTCCTGGGGTTGAGTGGTGCAGGATCCTGCTGTGCCAGATTTAGATCTGAAAACGAGGGGAACAGGAGGGAGGAGAGAGAAGAGGAGAAATGAAAGAGAGGAAAAAAGAGGTGTTGCTAGGGCTGCTGACCATCTGCGTTAAGTATCAGTAGTCTTAATATCCCTTTTATTTTGTGAATTTCACAAATTATTCAGTACTTCCTAAATGACATAACTCCACTTAAATTTAATGTTCTTTTTTGTGTATAAACAATCTCCTTGGCAAACCTGACCGTAAGCTAATGTCTTTTATGTGGCAGTGCTTGTGTGATGTTGCTGGTTTTGAGTTTAGCGGGCTGCATTGTGACCTGTCAGCGTGTGTGTTTCTGTGTGTTGATGTTCCAGCTGAACTCTCCAATGAACTCTGTCAGCAGTACGGAGGACATAAAGCCCCCACTGGGCCTCAACGGCGTGATGAAGGTGCCTGCCCAGCCCTCAAGCACGGCTCTGTCACTCACCAAACACATCTGCGCCATCTGCGGTGACCGCTCCTCAGGTGAGTGACATCAGACTGTGATGACTGTCTGCAAAGGAAGCATCAAAATAATTCAATGTCAGAATTGACCTTGTCTGAAATCTTTTTGAAAACCGGTAATGACTAAGGTTGTTTTCATTGGAGATTACTGTTTTTAAAAGGTATGTATGTGAAGGGGGAAAATCAAAACACAGGCACTGGAAACTTTCATAGAACACATCTGTGCAGTGAACGGCAACACCAAGTTCACTTGGGAGGATGTCAGTGGAAATGGTTGGGCCTTCTTGGACTGTGCGCTACACATTTTAGATGACACAGGCTTCAATTTGGAGTATATGCTGGGGCTCATAGGAACCCTACACCGCTGGGATAAGAAGGGATATACAAGAGTAGAGGGGAACAAGGACCAGAAACACACCAGAGAAGCACCTGAAATGTGTAGTTACTCACAAAGGACGTTCTGATGGCCCCCAAATGTAATCTTACTACGGTACAGTACAATTTACAACTTCAACTGTGTGCAGTCACATTAATGGATAGGCAGGCAGTGGCAGAAAGAACTAAATGTCAACACTGTAGTGGCAATGATTCACTAGTGTTGATGTTGACAGGTGTAACTACCAGCAAAAAGAAATGCATGGCTCTCTCTGTCACTGTTGTGGCTATGTCTGAATAAAGGCATGGGGTCACTGAAAGTAAAAGTTATCTATGTCTGAATGATCAAAATGCCATTGTTGTTACAGACTGATGAACCAGTAAAGGTTGCATGTCCTGTGTCTAAAAAAAAATCTTTAACAGCTGCTTCACCAGTGTGTAGCACAACATAATGGAGCCAGCTCTACACCACAGTATTTTAAATTATTGGGAATTCCCACCAATCATTTAGAACTCCAGATGAGAGGTGAAATATCTTTAAGTCCATTTACCTTTGTTTAGCACTTAGATGACTATTTGAACATGTGCACAAATCACCCCCTAATCAGAAATTTCCAGGAATTTTATGCACAGTTTCTTAAAGAATTGTAGGGAAACACGGGAATTGTAGGGAGATATGGGAAGGTTGATAAAAAAATATTTTTGAAACAGCTGAGACTGCATAAGATTCCACTGTTTCCAATTAAAATAAAGCAGGACTACACAGCATCTTGCCCAAGCCTGGGCTCTAACCACATAGAGAAACCTCCGGAGAAGATCCAAGATGAACTTCGGTCAGAGAATGGCCCCACGGAGTGCTCTGGCAGAACTACATACTTGAGTTTGCTGCAGTGGGAGAGCTTCCTGGAAAGACAACAGTCATTAGAATTCTTCAAAAATCTGGGCTAAATGACAGAGAAGCCAGAAAGAAGCCACTCCTGAAGAAAACCATGTGAGAGCAGCAGCAGAAAGGCACATGAAAGGAACTGAAATCATGTGGCAAAAGATCATGTTGGTTGGATGAAACCAAACCATGAATCACTTTTTACTGAAATAAGGAAGATCTATGTCTGAAGGCAACCATGCGCGACTCATTATTTATCCCTACTGTGAAGCAATCAATACAATGAATAGTGGCACAAATAGAGGTCGATTTTTCAGAAGCTTCCATTTGAAAATAGCATGGAGTTTCCTAATTTTTGCTTCAACTCAGTGAAAGTTCAGACCCTGGCAAATTACACTCAGAGAGAGATAAAATATATATTCCACAGTATTTTCAGGAGGAACAATGCAGTTTTTGTCCAGGTCGTGAAACACTGGACAAGCTCCCAAAAAGCTGAATCTGTTCATCTGGACGTAGCGTTTTCAGTGGGAGAAACGTTTCGTCAACTTATCCAAGTGACTTCTTCAGTCTCAGCTGACTGCAGGTTTCCCCAACCTTATAAACAGTACATTGCATAATGACCGAAACCAGCACCACTGACTAACAATGGGCCATGAGGTCAGTTTCATGATCATTAGTATGCAAATTGTCATGACCATTGATCAGTGGCCATTGTTAGTCAATGGTGCTGGTTTCGGTCATTATGCAATGTACTGTTTATAAGGTTGGGGAAACCTGCAGTCAGCTGAGACTGAAGAAGTCACTTGGATAAGTTGACGAAACGTTTCTCCCACTGAAAACACTACGTCCAGATGAACAGATTCAGCTTTTTGGGATTCTTTTACCTGGATTATTGAGCATGCATCAAGAGACTGGACAAGCTCTTTATTCTCTCAGAGATATTCAAGGGCGCGTGGGAGTTTGTCCAACCAGAGCGTGTTTTCAGGATTCGGAGAATGCATTCAATCGTTTCCCTTGTGGCATCCAGTGGGGAGTGCTTTGGGAGTATGGGGTCTCTGGCCCTTTGTTAGGGCCCATTCGGTCCCTGTACATCCATAGTCAAAGCTTTGTTAACATTGCTAGCAGTAACTCAGACTCATTCCCAGTTGGAGTTGGACTCTTCCAAAGTTACCCTTTGTCACCGATCCTCTTCATAATTTTTGCAAATTATGTGGTTCTTTTGGCATCCTGGGTATTGACCTCCAGCTTGCACTGGGGTGATGGAGGAGTTTAAGTATCTTGGGGTCTTGTTCATGAGTAAGCGGGAAATTGACAAACGGATTGGTGCGGCGTCAAGAGCCTTGTAGATGCTATACCTTTCTGGTGAAGAGACAGCTAAGCATAAAAGTGAAGCTGTTGATTTACTGGTTAATCTATGGTTCCAACCTCACCTATGGCCATGACCTCTGGATAGTAACTAAAAGATTGAGATTATGGATAAAAAGTGGTGGAAATGAGCTTCCTCTGAAGGTTGGTAGGGGGCTTTCCCTTAGAGATAGGGTAAGGAGCTTGGTCATTTGGGAGCTTCTCAGAGTAGAGCTGCTACTCTTTCACATCAAAAAGAGCCAGTTAAGGTGTTTCGGGCATCTGGCTAGGATGCGTCCTAGGTGAAGTGTTTTGGGAGGAAGCTTTGGGGCAGACCCAGCGCTAGAGAGATTACATCTATCAGCTGGTTTGGAAATGCCTTGGCGTGCCCTTAGAAGAGCTGAACGAGGTAGCCAGGGAGAAGAAGGCCTGAATGTCTCTGCTTAGACTCTTGCCCCAATGACCCAGACCTGGATAAAGCAGGGATGGATGGATGGATGGATGTTGAAGGCTATTTCTCAAGCCAAGTATTTTACTTTTCAATATTACTGTGCTAATATGTCAGTTACATTTTTCACATCTATAATCTTTTTGAAAAAAGTTCAATTGAAATTTTGGTTAGACCTGCCATGGATGAGCCTTTGAAAGATATAAATAATAAGAATGAAACAAAATTAGTATAATGTGTTACAAGAAAAAGCAAATAATTCCATTGCATTTAAGTCTGACGCCCTTAATATTTCCAAGTAAAACATTCTCACGTAGCTCTCTAGGTTGCAAAAATGCAAATATTTTTTTTTGGCTGTTCACAGAACATATGCTCGCTCAGGAGTTTTCTTAATCATGGGCTATCATTTGGTCAACAGCTAGTTTAACCACCTGAACCACAAGAACATTAACCCTGGGTGAACAGATAACCACGGGTTAACTGCTTACCCAAGGAAATGACTCTCACAGCAGTCATCTTTGTAGAGTCGTCTTAAATCTCTTTTTTTTCCCACACTGCCAACAAATAACCATGTGTTTAATTTTTTCTGGGGATAACCATGAAAAGTTTGTAGCCTTGGGATGAAGGTGGATATCTAATTCATTGGACGGTTTTACTGTCATCCTGCGTCATTGGTGCTGTGTGCACCCAAGGGGGAAAATCAAAACAATGTTTAATAGCAAGTCATGCTTCATTTAGCTGTGCTCGGGGGCTTTATTTATCTTCTCTGGTGGTCTGACCCAGCAGAGAGCTAACAAAGAAATAGTTTGATCAACACTGGAGAAACCAAATGGACTCCATCCGTCATAAATAACAAAAAAGAGCTGTTAGGAACAGGGTCAGAAAGCATGATATGAGAATGTCTCCCCCCCACATATTCCCTTCAGTGAGCCCCTTTTTTTCCTTTTCCTTCACCACCAAAGGGTGAGTAATAGGGTCTTTGATCATAATTTTTATTCTGTTATTTCAAAGTGTTTTCTGTGTATTTTGTGTGTGTGTGTGCGTTGTTGCAGCCACAGAACGGTAAATAACCTATTAATGAAGCCACAGTGAATTCCATGATTGTGTTGTTGTTGTTAAGGTCATAGGTGTATACTAATGAAGAAGTAGCAAAACAAACAATTCAGCAAATTCCTTGTCTACTGTGTCACCTTATGTTTCCACAAAAAACTAACATTAAGCAAACAACCTCTTTTTTCCTTTCCTCAGGTAAACACTATGGTGTATACAGCTGCGAGGGCTGCAAAGGTTTCTTTAAAAGGACTGTCCGCAAAGACCTGACCTACACCTGTCGTGACAACAAAGACTGTGTCATTGATAAACGCCAGAGGAACCGCTGTCAGTACTGTCGCTACCAGAAGTGTTTAGCCATGGGCATGAAGAGAGAAGGTACAGCACATACCGTTGAGGATAATGTCTCACTTACCTATTTCCTTATCTTTATTAATCCTCTTTTTAAGGGCTCAATTTTTGGGAAGTGAGTAGCTGTACAGTACAGTCTATATGATCTATATTTTTGGCATTTCTGTGAGCAGAAATACAGAGAATACTGAGATTCAAGACTTATTGGATATTGTGAATTTGGTGTGCACTCAAACCGCTGGTGCATTTGACACTGGCACACAAACAGTGTTGGGGTCGTATTACACATTACTTGTTACTTTTCTTAAAAGTAATGTAGTACATTACTTAATTGCTTGCCAGAGAAAGTAATTTGTTACACTACTCATTACATTATTTTCACATTACTCTATAAAATGACCCAAAATGTATTGTCACATAATTTACCAGTTAACAATATAAATCTTAGGTTACAGTCCCACACACCAACACAAATCCCTGTCCTAATGAAGACAGACATATGACCTTTCTTTTAGCTTTTTACATATGAACACTAAACCAACAACACAAAGAGAAACCCAAAGCGATCGCCACAGTAATTCTACTATAGAAACATGCACAGGTAGAAATGGAGGCTACGATGCTACCAGTCTGACTGCTCATCACTGCCTTTGTTACCTGTTGAAGTTTAGGGTCTGGCTGCTGGGGTAGGGTCATCATGCACTCAACTTTAACATCATTCTGGATTCTAGCTTTGCATTAGCATGCTGTCCGCACAGGTTCTTGCAAAGAGCCAAAGTTGTGTCAGCAGTATAAGGCAGTTGCTTCTGTCCTGGACACAGTTTGCACTTACCATCACACTCTTGTCTTTTCGTGGAATAAAAATAAAAGTAATGTCCGTAACTCCACTCCTGAAAAGCTGTCGACTGCTCTACCATTTTGTTCCTCCCAGTACACGAACTGAAATCAGCTGATTGTGCACAGATAGAAAAAAGCATGTTTGTTTTTTTGTTTTTTTCTCCCTTCTATCCACCTGGCGTGCAGATAACTGAACTTTTGTAATGCAAGTAACAGCATAACTCTAACTGTAATGTAATTATAGAATTTAGTATAGTAACACTTTACATTACTGCATTACTGAAGAATGCAATGTGATTACAGTAACACGTTACTTTGGAACGCATTACACCTAACATTGCACAATGCCAGTATACTCACTCCAGCTACTACTTGATTAATGACAGAGCTTTCAAGATACCGTAGAAGTTGACATAAAACATTTTGACAAGTTTGCAATCATAGCAAAATATAATCCTTCCTTTTAGTTGCAAACCTTCCACTTTTCATAGTCAATAAACAGAATAGTTTGATTTAAATCTGGCAACTGATGCAGAGCTGCAAATGTATCTCACCCAACATATGACGGTCAAGGTTAAATGGCATCGTATTTTGAAGGGACATCAAATTTTTACAGAGCTCTGCATCCCAAATGAGAGAATTTTCTGCTTGCAGCATTACTTTTCAGAATGCATTAATCTGTTGCAGCACAATGACTCTAACATGGCTGTGGAAACGGAATGAGGGTTTGTGAGAGCAGGCAATCCACACTGAGACTTCAGCAATGTACACTCAGTTAAACTGTGTGAGCTTATGCTTCCACTGTATTTCCTGGAATACAGTTTTTTTTTCTCTTCTCCTTGTAATGATTTTTGGAAATTTACATGTTGTGTGGGGAGCAGCTTACCTAGTTATTGTAAGCCAGCTCATTTTTCACACAGCACACACAGGGCAAAAGATGGATTCTGTACTTACGTTGCAAGATATCTGATGCGCAAAGTTTAATCAGAGTACTTAGACTGGATGATGTCTTGTAATTGCACAGCATGATGAAAAATTTCCACCACATTCCTCAAGTTATAAGCCGCTGATGGTGTGTACATAATACTATCCTTTTCAAAAAGATTCAGGGATTTGATCAGCTACATGGGACGACATATAGAGCCTGTTATTCAAACCCAGTTTAAGATCATTATTTAGCTAACTACCACGTGTTCAATGTTGATTTTAATGTTAATTTAATTAATAAGTAATATCAAATTGAAATAGGCAACCATAACCTACACATAAATAGACATTATTTATTTTACTGGGTCTCTGCCGATAGACCTAACTACACTGAAATGCAATAACTTTATAAAGCAGTGTTAATAATGTTTATATAATAATTACAAATATTTTAGCTTCACCATGCATAAAAAAACACACAGAACAACAACAAAAATGGAGAAATATGGAAAACAAAAACAGATAGAACAGAAAAACAAAAAAATAAATACAGTTAGCTCCATATGTATAGTGTTTTTACTAATTTTGCCTCTTTACACCAATGCAGTGGATTTTAAATCGAATAATCAAGATGTGATTGAAGTGCAAACAAAAGCATTTTGTTACCTGTTTAGGAATTACAGCCATTTTTATACGTAGTCGCCCATTTTCAGAGGTGATTAACATGGACTGAGTGTATGCAAATGCAAATCCCATTCTTTCTTGAAAACAGAATTGCTCCACTGACAGTACGACAGTACAACAAATTTTATGACAAAATATCAGGACAGACCTAGAAAAAGAAATCTCCTTTTTCTTCTAAATCAATCGTTAGTCTTTAAGACTAACGATTGATTTAGGCTTCTGCAATGAATCTTTGTAGGGGTTACAACATAGCCTACGTAAGTGGCTGACGCCGTTGCTGGCATTCATGCTTCATGTGCGTGGTGTTAATTGCCTTGTGTTTTATATGTGGTGCCAGCCATGACAGGAACAAATAAAATCCTGAGACGTTTTTCCCTCCTGGGTTTCCATTCTTTGTTGTAGTCATTTTTTTCTGAGGCAAACATATTTGTCCCTCAAGTTTTCCCACTTCTGTATACTTTCTCTCGTGTCCATTCCAATAATTTTGGTAATGTCCCTCCAGGAATTTGCTGACATCTGTGAGCCCTTATATTGAGGCTATGATTATTATTCTTATATTGAGGCTATGATTATTATTCCTTATATTGAGGCTATGATTATTATTCTCTCACTGATCCATTCAAAAAAAGTAGTGAAAAAGTAGCCAGACATGCACAGGAGGAATCCATGGTACTGAACAGGCCGATAACAATCCCCTGTAAGTTGTTGCTGTTGTGCCTTAGAATAAAATGAGGAGTGTTCTTGTGACTATCTGGTGTCATTGTGTTTGGATATTAATTGGTTTGTACTTCTCATTGTTAAAGAGAGAAACAAACCTGAACAAATACGCAAAACAACTTAGAGAATTGCAGTACCCAAAACTCCAAGCAGCCTCAACCGTGCTTCACTGTTTCCTGCACATGATTATTCTTGTAGTGATCTACATTGAACAAACTGGCTTCTGCTGGAGCCAAGTCTTTCACATTCTGACTCTTGAGTTCTCACTGAGATGCTGGGATTTTGTTGCACTTCGAACCAATGGATTTTTTGGCTGCAGGCTTTAACCTGACTTATCTTGACTTTGGGGTGCACCTGGGTACTCTTGGCTCTGCCTCATTGCCTGTAATCATCCTTACTCAAAGGGGACTTATTTTGATGCTTCGTTTGTGTGTTACGCTTGATTCCCTCTGTTTTAGCAATTCTCATCTTTGCCATTTTTTTTTTTTTCCTTTCTTTTCCAGAAAAGCATTAATGGCACGTCTTGAAACATCTGTCTGCTGCAAACTCTCTGCCTGTGAGAAACCTTACTGATGCTCTGGTTTTCATTTTTAAGTGAGGTTCTTATGTCAGCTTCATCTTTTTTTTAGTATGGCTATCTGTCCTCCAGTTTCATTGGCTCAAAACAGTTCAGGAAACCTAGCAACACAACATGAACATTGAATTGACAGATAGCTTTTGTAATTCATTATGGAGCAGCACAGTAAAGCATCTCCAGGGAACGCTTACAGTGTGGTTGAAAATGGTTCTGTTGTCTGAGGGGAAGAAAAACCTTCAGTGAGGTGTGAATTTTAACACTCCATCAAGGTGTTAAAAATATTAGCCCTTTCAGCGGTGCTGTTAAGCACTCTTTCGCACATTGAACAAGTCAGTCGCTGCCTTTCTTCATCAGGGCAACATTGTTTACTGAACAGAGTGCATAGATTACATTGCTTGATGCTTGGAGATGGCTAGGGGATCTAAAGATGCAAAAATGGCAGCATGTGTTAACCAGGTGTATAAATGGAAGTCTGTGTGTGGTAGATGTGGCCTCATTGTAGAAAACACAGTTAAGAAGGAGAATACTTTTCCTCTTTTCATCAGTATATTTTGGAGGCTGTTCTATCTAAGGCCATTTTTTCTTGACCTTTACTTGGCCTCCCATCCCCGTCCTCTTGTTTTTATTTATGTCATTGTTGGGCTCTTTACTCCTTTCAAGGATATTATCATTTACTGCCTTCTGCCTCGCTTGCAATGCTGCCTAAGCCTCCCCCTGCACCCCGAGGGCTGTGGTTGGAGAACACGGCAGCAGTAGCCCAAAAGGCTGAGCGAATCCACAGAAAAACAGGATTAAATGAATTTATGCTCTCCCAGTCAGGAGAGTAGAGAAGGAGGAGGGGAGAATAAAGCTAACATGATTTCAGCCCTCCTCACCTCTCCCTGACTCCAACACAAGTATTCTACCCTTGAGCTGACCTCCACTGCCAGACAGCAGTTCCTCTAAAGTGGGGCCCCTTTCCCTCTCCTCCTCTAACAACCCCTGCTTCCCTTTCCCCCCACAACAAGACCACGGCCTCTCTGATTCAGGACTTGGAATAGAAACCAGAGTAGGGGAAACTCAAGAAGACAGATCTTCAGACAGATCTGAAACCCCATTGTGTGTGACAGTGTATGTGTGTGTGAGGCAGCGCAGCTCTCCAGGTGTGTGTATATAAACCTACATGCTGACTTTAGATTTACAAAAGCCCTTTATCACACAACACATTATGTCAAAAGCTTTTTATTAATCCAAGGCTGGAAGAAAAACATATTAAAAAGCCACAGTACTTTTTCGGTGGTGTTTTGAATTAAGTGAATTACAGCCTTTTGAAAAGACGAAAAACACACAGACATGCATCTTTTTCATTCTCACTTGAGGGTGGAGGTGCGGTTTCTCTTGCCTCGGCCGCAGTGAGTCTCAGTGTCTGCTCGGCACACAAACCATTTCCTGTGTCTGCTTGCCAAGCCAATCAGATGACACAACCAGCACGGTAGTGTTTGAATGTGTTTTTATACACGACAAAGTCTTCATTGATTTGTGCTGCGACTTTTTTTAAGATGTTCTGGCTTCCATTCATGGTGTAACGAAGGAGTGACAGGCCATATGTTATTTATAGTTCTATAAATGATCTGTGTATACCACTGAGCACTACGTAAAGAACACATATCTTTGATAAAGAAACTCAAAGAAGTCCTTGGACATTTCCATGCTGCTTTGTTGTGCATAATGCAGACCCAAGGTCTTTCTGTTTTCCATCCACACTGTTGAAGCAATTATTGATGATTGAACTCTCTCGGCTATGTTTTTGCTGGCATAGTACATCCAGAGTTATGAACTATTCAGTTGCTTACCAAGATGCACTTAATGTCTAACACTGAATTACACACTCAAGCGAGCACAACCAGCCACAAAAAGCACCAGATATGTATTTAGCTCACTAACGATAACCGTATAACCGAGTGTGGACAGTTTATTTTCAGAAACGCAGCAAGAATTCAAGTGAATAATCAAATCATAATCACTAGTTAGTTGACAGTTCACAGTTTGTTTATCACATTGAACCAAACTGTGAATGTGAACTAAACAACTGTTAATACCTAAGCTTGCTTCGCAGTCAAAACAATATAAACTTGCATTTCTGTCTTTTAACGTGTTTTTGTACACATGCTGACTTTGTGAAACAGCAGTAGTGACCGAAACCAGTTTTGTTACATGCAGCCGTTCAGGAGGAGCGCCAGCGAGCCAAGGAAAAAAATGAGAATGAGGTGGAGTCTACCAGCTGCGCCAACGAGGACATGCCCGTGGAGAAGATCCTGGAAGCCGAGGAGGCAGTAGAACCCAAAACCGAGACCTACATCGAGACCAACCTCGGTGTGCCATCAAACTCGGTGGGTTGTTTTTTTGGTTTGTTTGTTTAATACACTTTCTGGCAAACACTGATGTGTTGTGTCATTCTGCAACAAGTCATTTCTTTGTGTATATAGTCACAATCACAGGAGCACATACAATGGTTTGTTTAGGCTTACCCTGTAGTTGGTTTATGAGTTTTCTCACCTATGTAGTCCCCCATTTGTTAAATGGCTACTGCTTCGCATTCTTTTCTAGTTCTCAATATTGGACTCACTTGACAGCATTATTATTTGTCAGCTATTTCATCTTGGCTGGCTCCGTGGTTTCAATCACGATCACCTGAAGACATTCAGTCTTCCATTGCTGTTCTCAAGAAAACCAAACTCATTCAAATTGCTAGATTGAATAATCTCTCAGTTTAACTGATTTGGGTTTATCCCAACTTGAGGTTGTGAACTGACTCAAATATTTCTCCATCTTCACCAATTAAACCTTGATTATACTTTGCACGTCCACATCCAGAAATTTTATCGTCAGGCGGTGAGTGCGAGGGTCCATGCGGACGTCCGCTTGCCTGTCTATTTTTTGTGACCTCACAGACTTGTCTGCGGAGAATTTACTTTACAGTGCACCAACTATGCATGTGCCCCAGGCGGTGGACTTCAAAGAAATATAACAGGAACGACTACTCGGCCGTCAGGTCTCCAGCTGTCTGTGTCCATGTCTGCAATGGAGTATAATCAAGGCATTATCCAAACTAAGCAGTAACAGGAGGAAGGGTTTATTGCAGTCTGGCTGAAGTGAGTGCGTTCATGAAAGATTGATGTGCTTCAATCATATCAGAGTTTCTCTTGGTACAAAGACAACCTGAGTGTGTATAATGGACACCATAGGCTTGTTTTCTTGGCATAAGTGAGAGCAATCTAGCTATGCACTGTTTAATGATATAACACATTTTCTTGATTTATTCCAAGTTATTTTGTGGACCTCCTAGCAATTATTATTGGATCCCACTTTAAGAATCGCTGATTTACACCATATTTATACCAGTGATACCAGGGCTACTTAAGTATTAATTTCTAACTTGTTAATAAAAATGCATACCTTAAGTACAGGTTGATTCATATACAGATCTTCTCTGCTGTGTCTTAATGAGTGTGAAAAGGTGTTTTCATGTGGAGATGTAACACTATGTCAGTAATTTAGCTTTTTTGCCTCTTGACATGTTAACTAAGTTTTAAAAACACACCTCTGTTCCGACTTCTCTCTCTCCTGCAATTTACTTATCAATGTTGTATTTTAAACAGTTTTCTTATGTGTGAAAGCTTCAGAATATTTGCAGTTCTGTAGTTTTGCAGGTTTGCTGTTAATATAAAAGAGCTGTTCACTTTAAGATTTATGGCTTATGAGTTATATTTTAGAAATTTACGCTTCAAAAGACTCACTGGAGCTGCTCCACCATTGTCCACAAGTTGTTTTAATTTTTTCCATGTGTGAGTGGTTCATGTATTTCAGTTTTGCACTGAATAGTGCCAAATGTATAAGTCAAGTCAGATTTGCCTGCATGTAGATATGCTTGCTGTAGTAATGTTTCACTTCAAACATGCTTTAGATAAATTAAATGTTTTATAAAGTTTACAATCTACAGATAACATCCTGCTGCCTGATGGTTGAGATGTTACTAAATATCAAATATAAATACATTTGTTGTCTCCTTTGTGTCTGTTATGTGGACTAAAGAACTGGCTTACCTGCTCTATTAGCTCCTTCACGGAGCTGTGTGTTTCCTCATATATGCCCCTTAGTATCAGCTGGGCACTGTGGGCTGTCTTTGACACAGTGGAGACTAAGAGTGATGAATAATGCAACAGACAGACTGTTCCTGAAAGCATACCACAAAGCCTCAGCTTTCTCAGGAATTCTGCTGGAACATGGGAAACAGAAGAGCAGTGCAGCAGCCTACCAAAGGAGAGAGAGAGAGAGGAGGGGGGGTGAGACTGAATGAGGGAGGGGGAGAGAGGGGACTTCTTCTGGGATTCATCTGCTTCAGGGGAAGGAAATGTCTTGTGAAGTAAAGGTAGAAATGTGAAGGCTGTTATGTGAGTAAATGGGAGCTATTTTCGGGGGGCAGATGGAAATGTAGGAGATGAGCGTTGGCATTATAGGGAAAGGAAGGAGGAGTGGGGATTCATGGGGGAGCGGCTAGCAGCTCAGACATACTAATGTACTGAGTGTTTGGGCTCAGCCACACTGGGTCCCTCAATGTCCTGCTGCCTGCCCAACTCCAAGAGGAGGATTTCTAAGGGGTTTCAGAACAGATTAAAAACAACACTTAAAGTGTTTATAGGCTTGTGAAATGTCTTGTTTACCAACTTTTGAGCAAAATCATATTGGAATCATATGAATATGTTGAGAATAGTTTTAAAAATTAAATATAATGCATTGCACTAATGAATGCATCAGAGGCAATTTAGGATTCAGTATACTGCCCAAGGACACTTCGACATGTGAGTTGGAGGAGCTGGGGATCGAAATGGAAATGGAAATGGAAATGTATTCATCAAAATGCAATCTCAAAAATATCAGCTGTTATTAGAGATTTAAATATTTATCAGCTGATTTTAATTTATCTGCTGTTATGAGCTATGACCGGCTAATAGAACAGAAAGTCTTGGCCTGAATAGCTTCATGCTGAAAGCCATGAAAAATTACCCATTGCCCCCAGAGACTAAGTTATCATACTAGCCAATGGGTTTGGCAACAAGATAACAAGTGTAACAGTCTCTAACAAGGCTAAACACTGTTGCCAGAACAAAAAGGTCTAACTGCATGGTGCTGTGTTCGTCTTTAATTATGGTTTGACCACAAAGAATCTTGCTTAGTGTTAGCTGTGTTTGCACTTAATGTTACCAAGCTACTGTAAGATGTATATGGATGTGAGTGGGCATCCTGATGATGATGATGATGATGAAAGCAGCAGAAATCTCAAAAAGTAAGGTGAACTGTTACCTCAAAGGTGGTTTCCATCTACCATGTATGCCAAATACTGAGGATTTGATTTCCAGTATTAGTAACTGTGTTGATTTTTGGTGCTTATTCCTGGCTATTGGAAGGAGATGACTGGCGATAGTTTGTGTGACTCAGTTTGTCTGCCAACACCAGAGAAGTATTGGTGACATGGACTGTGGTGGGCATTCCAAATTTGGAGACAAAGGAAGAGAAGTTCATTCTTAGCCACCTACTGCATAAAAAGCCCAAAACCTAAACCAGGACAATAAGCATGGCTGGATATGGCGAGGAGTAACAAGTAAAATGTAATTTTACTTTTTGATTTGGGTGAGCAGACCCTTCAATTGAAGTGAAGCCTGCAATGTTGGCAGAGGCTTGGCATGCACTGTGTTCTGACCACAAGGACTCCTCTGCTGTCCAAATCCTGTTCCCCTGCCTCCCCCCTGCTAGGTCTCCATTCAGAACCACTGCTCCATGTTGTAATTAATCACAGGACCTGGGTCATGAGTGTACACCATGAATGGGCCACCGCCACTGTCTAATGGCCGGGGTCTGGCCATGCTGAATAAAGTGTGTTTATCTCATGCTGACCTAGAACAGGAGTTAAACAGTCGTTAGTAATATGCCTTTAGTCGGTGGGAGCGAGGTCTTCTTCTAAGGAGGAGGGGCAGAGGGGAAAATGTTATCATTCACTAATCCTTAGGGTGTTTCTTTACTTCCATTTTATGTATTCCAGTTTCCTCTGTTTTGTGTTATTTCTGGCTGTTCTACCATATTAGAATTAATTTATGGAGAATTTTTTTTAAAAGTTCTTGTCTTTCCTTTAACTTAATGCAGTGTCTCTTATTTACAGTATAATTACAGGATGACTCATTCCCATTCTGACATATTAAGAAAGTTATTTTTTTAATCTAAAAAAAAAAGTGGGGCACTTGAGTAATTCATTTTTCTACTGATCTGTATGAGTACCCAATTTTCTCTCTGTTGTCACACTAGTACAGTCTGGTTCGAGCAGAATAATGAAAAATTGAAAGGTAAATCTTTCGTCTCCCCATGAAAATTTTATAGGAAAGTATGCAAGTTGCTGGGATGATCGACCGCAACGGTGGAGGGTGTCTTGCTATAAACACTTTGATTTGCCTGGAATGAAGACAGTTTTGT
>VUQS01037380.1:2059-12083 GCA_015108495.1 Heterochromis multidens
TGTGTACCAAACAATTTTTTTTTTTTTTTTTCTCTCATTAGCCATTCCTGGTCCCCGGCTGCAGAAGTATAACTTTGATGACTCTAATAATCCCTGCGGGGAGTTGAGTGTAATAACTGCTGTCATTGCCCAACGTTCTCAGCACTAAAAGCCTAAGTGAGTGTGTTTACCTCGATGAGCTTGCCTCCGCTGATCTCAGAGGTGTGGTGGTAGTTGGGGAAGGTCACGCTTAGCTTGCCTCCCTCCATTTGCACTGTAGCCTGTAAACAAAATTGTTATATAACCAGTTAGGAGAGTAACATTCACAGTTTGATGCTCCTGTTAGCTACAGCTAAAGCTTAAGACTAAATAAAGTTAAGGAAGAAGCTTTGGATCATTTCCCCCTAACCTTGAATTTCTTTCCTCCGATGGTCTCCATGTCACACTCCTTGCCAACAGTGAACTTGTTGGTGACCTTGGCATTGGAAGGATAGAACTGGGTCCAGGTGAAATCATTGCCATCCTGGGTGACCTCTGTGATCATCTTGTAGTCACGGCCCTTCTCAATGACATCATCTGGAATGCCTATAGTGGGACAGGAGGAGGATGTGAGGTTATAATAGCCCATAGAGGTGCAGAAAACAATAGAGAGCAGAAGTAGAGGAAATTAAAATGCATGCTTTGAGAAAATTTCAGCCTGTGTTCTCACCGAGCAGCTTGCAGAATGCGTCGTATCCCTCCTGGGTCTCGGTTTCCCATCTTCCAGCGAAGGCCATTTTGGTAGCGTTGGTGGGTGGAGGAGTGAGATCAGAGATGCTGAGGCAAGCTGAGGGAAAAGCAAGGTACTGAGACCAAGACTATTCCCTGTTTATATAGTTTATATCTCTCGCCACCTCCTTCATTTGCATGTGATGACACAAGAGAGCAATTACAACTGGAGATGATGAGTACAACAGGCTACGAGGGAGAGGGCAATAAAAAGCATAAACAGGCATTCACGGAGTTCACGGGCAGTGAGTAAAACGCTGACTGCTCTCAGGGTGAGCTGCGAGCTCACCTCTAGGTCAATGAACTTCCTGGCAATGGCTTTATAGACATACCCTCCACTTTTACTGCTGCTGATTCAAAAAGTAAATAAAAAGAATATAAAGGCGCTTTTTCAAAATACAATCCATCTTTTTCGAAGTACAGCGTTATCTATAAAATATAAATGGTCCGGGGTGTAAAATGGTCATCATTTACTTATAAAGGGGCTATATTCATCTAAAATATGATAAAAATGTAATTGGAGCCATTTCAGTGTTTTAAAGGTATCATTTTTACACATTATGAGAGACATTATGACAGAATTTTACACACAGTCAATTAAAACATAATGCATGTAAATTCAAGTGCATTATAATGTAATCTTGTCATCTAGTAGATGGACCCTTTCACAAAATCTGGTTACATGGCATTAATTCAAAAAGGATGTGTTTAAAGGATTAAGCCAGCATTGTTTTTGCTACAGTCACCAAATCCTATAAAAAAGACCAAAAACCATTCAGGCCCAAACCCAGGGTTGCCAAAATATAGACAAAACACACAATAAACACAGTCAATGATACAGTTTCTAGTATTTTTAGCAGTAGAGATGTTGTAAATCCCTTTGCCATGATGTGACTGTGTATCAAAACTCTGATATAACACCTCTACTTATGTTGGGTCACTCAAAAAGGAGCACTTGGTGCATTTGCTGAAAAGAACTTGAACTAAATTTGATAAACTAACAACAGGGAGGAACTGACTATGAACCTGTTCTTGCTAATGAAGCAACCCAATCACCAAGTGTAGCAATGTGGCTTAAAAGTAAGATTTTAAACACCATGTGGTAATAAGGAAGCTCTCCAGTATGGAAGCTTATTTCCACGACTGACAAAACATTTTTTGCCATCCATAAGTCAAAATTTTGGGTTATTATCTCAAAATTTCAACTTAATAACCTGAAATTAGGGTTAGGGTCAGGGTTGGTCTGAGACTTATTAACTCAATATGCTGAGAAAATAACTTGAAATTGACCCAAAAATAAATTAAAAAATAAATTAAATAAAATAAAATTTTGAGTGATTAAGTCAAATTTTGAAGTACTAAATCCAAATTTTGCCTGAAATGGCAAAAAAAAAAATAATTTTTCAGTCTGGGAAATTTTTTTTCGGCAGAAACAAGCTTCCATACTATGGGGTCTAACATGGCTACACTGACAGCATGTTGTAATAGGATCTCTTCATTGCTGATTTTGTTTTTTTTTATTGGACAAGGAACAAGGAATTTATAGGATTAGACAGTTAGAGTCAGACATTAGATGCCAGTTGGTGGAGCTGTGTCAGCAGTCAAAGCAGCAGCTAATATAATATAACTACTATGATTTATAATAATGGCTCAAATGAAGATTTTTGCCACTGGGTTAAAATTTTTGTTATAAAATACTTTTGCATTTAAGTGCATTTAATTCAGTTTTTTAAAATGTTTTCTGACCAATTATTGATAATTATGTGATGCATCTTTGCCTTTTTGTATTAAATTTCTAAAAACCCTGTCGGTTGGTCATAAAAAATGTCATCGAGTTGTCAGTGTAGAATGTGGCTTAATGTCAATAAAGGAGATGTGTTTATTTATTAATGTAATGTTATTCCCTGTAGATAACTGAAATACTTCTGACAGATGTGTGACAGCAAAACAAATGAAAGCAGTAAACCAGTGACAAAAAGCACTTCCTGAATCTTTCTGAAAGAAAAAAAGTATATAGCCACAGTGCTAACACAATTACAGTAAAGTGTTGCTTATACTGTTGGTGGCTGAAAATTGTCCATTATGGTAACTATATGACTGAAGCAGACTGGGCTTTCAGTTTTGACAAACTGTGAATAGGTAAAAGCTTTTGACGCTGCACTTAACTTTGAACTCACACAATGCAGCCATTTCCACAGATTGCTGATAGCGTTTTTAAACCATGAAAAGTCAACTTGGCCTTGGAGCTCTTTATTGATACATAAAACATCATATTGGCCAACATCCTATAAAAGACACCCACTATCTTTCTTTTATTTCACTGTCACTCTCTGCCCTTCTTCACACTTGCACACACTCACTAATCAGTGTGTGGAAGCAAATCCTACATCAAATCAAGTTAAAAAAAAAAAAAACAAAGAACAAAACAGAACTGAAAACACACACACACGTATATATTTGTCATTAGATTTTAATCTGTCATTACACATCAGCTGACTTTAGGTGAATTGTGTTGTACAATGCCACACAACACTGGGATTAGACTGGACAAAGTATGGTGCAGCCCTTTCTGTATTATGTTTGAGCTGTTTGACTTTGAGCTGCACCCATCTGGTGTTTTTCTTTTCTTTTATCTGTAGCTTCAGATGCATAGTTCAAACATCATTATACACATTAAACACACTGAAGAAGAGGAGGCATGATCAAGAGCTTGCTTTAACATTTAAGTGTGAAGTTAGACAAAAAAATATGAGATCGGGGAGAGACGTGCAGTTCAGTCCCTCACTGCTTGAGAACATTTGCACCTATCTGCTGTGCACTCAAAACACTCAGCACTGGGCCTGCACTGTATGGCTTTTAATAGGCTTCGCTAAGCTAAACATTTCTCTTTGCTAATGTTGTTTACTGTTCAAAATCTCGAGTGCTACACATGCTAAATGCTTGCTGGATTTGAGGTATTGACATCAGTGTAGCAGATTTACAATATGAAATATATGGCTAGGCCATAAACTAAACATGTACCTCAGTTTCACAAACACCGTGTCAGTGCTGGTGTGGAACCACCAACTTTGGTACAGTAGTTTTTTGGTCCCACATTGGTGGTGAAAATGTGTGTAAATAGTTCTAGATTGAGCACCAGCACCACATTGGTGGAAAAGGAGTGCTAGACATCTGTGAGAAGTTGTCAGGGTCTCTGATTTTAGATAACTGGTGTGAGATCAAAGTCTCTACATTTTCTTAGGTTTTAAATTCACATAAACAATTTCAAATACAGAGATAAACCTTCATGATATTCACTATATTATACTGAATACATTGTGTGGTCTAGCATTAGATTTAGTCCTTTATTATCTGCAGACGCTGTGCCAGACACATAAATCTTAAATATGTTTTTGAGTTGTCTCAGTGATTCAGTATGGCAAGCAGTGAGGAACTGCAATGCCGGGTACTTATTTTTCCTGCCACTAGAACTTGATGTTAAGCAGAATATGCCAGACAAAACAAAAGTTTCATTCTGTTTTTGTCTGTCTCAAGGTCCAACTTAATCTCAACTCACAGCAAATAGTGAGCAAAGTGCATTTGTCACTTGTGAGTTTATTGTCGGTGTTGTAATCGTGTTGGTTACATTTTAATAGTTGGCTGTAATTTAAACTTTTGCTGAAACTTTTTTTTCCCCCCTCATCCCTAATTCCCCCAAGTGCGATTCCAACTAGATAATAAGTAACTAGGATTACTGACCATTATCTTATGTCCGATCACATGTCGATGAAGTCATGCTTTACTTTTGCCTCTCTTCTTGTCTTATGAAAGGCATGTTTCAAAATACACAAGAAAGGGGGGAAAATAAAGGCGTCTAAAAGGTAATGATGAATACTAAATACAAGAAAAAGAAAAAAAAACAAGAATATGAACAAATGAACAAGTAGTTAATGAAGAAGAAGTGGGGGAGAAGAGGAAAGGAAGAAAAGATTCTAAAGAAAGATACATATAGATAGATTCCTTTTATCTACAGCTATAAAGAGGGGATTTGCGATGGAGGAATTAAAGGAGGGGAGGCCTTGATATGCAAATGAAGCCCCTGCTAATCAAAGCAATAAGATTAGCCTTCCAAATTGAGATGAAGAAAGGCTCCATTATCTGGGCCGAGTGTCATGTTTAATAACGCGGAACGGCATGGTAATTCACTAGTGATGCAACTGTAGCCTGTGTGCGTGAGTGTGTGTGTGTTTATGTGTTATGTGAGAAAAGTGGGTGTCTGAGATTTTCCATGTGAAAATAGGAGAGAAAGACAAAGACACTTATATAGGTATATATAGAGAGAGAATTAAACATTTGAAAGACAATGTGTGACCTTGTCTGTGTGTCACCCAGTGTGAGACAGACAGGGAGAGCAAAAGCAGCAGGCATGAGAAGAAAAAGTGTGTGAATGTGTGCGCATGCTTGGCTTTGATGCTAAAGTTTTGTGCTATGTTGTACAGGGAAACAAAAACTGTGTGGAAAAATGCTACTTTAGATAAACACTGGTATATGCTCACACATTATCAGATAGTACTGACCCACGTGGTTTGATTAGTTACTTATATAGCGCCTTTCTACTCAGATGATCACTCAAAGCTCTTTCTACTACAGGGCTCATTCACCTAATCACACCCATGCTCATACAGCGCTTTTATCTATGCCTAAGCGCTCTCTAACATTCACACACACACTCACTCTGATGGATCGGGGGCAACTTAGGGGTTCAGTATCTTGGATACTTTAGATACTTGAATGTGGACTGGAGGAGTCAGGGATCGATCCGCCAACCTTCTCTACCACCCTGAATAGCCCCTTTACATTAATCATAGACAAATGGCTGATGTGAAAGGGAACATAGAGAGAATTATTACTCATCTCTGCATTTCCTCACAGTTCTAGAGAGAATTTTGTCAGTTGTGATGTTTATAACATACTGAACACAACTTTATTTTTAACTTATTCTAAGTTCTTATAATGGCTCAGTCACACTACCAGAAAAATAGGACAGCAATCTCCTTTCAACTAGGAAAAATTGGAGGGCAACAAAATTTTTTGCAGTTGCAACAACCAGCTCCTTGAGGTCGAGTGTGTAACCTCAGCCTCTGGGAAATCACTTTTGATTGCAGGGTGATTCAACTGGTTGCACTGGTTGTATTCTGGTTATATTCCTATATAAAAGAAAGGTTGCAGAGTGCCTGCATAATGTTGCAGTTAAATCGTCATTCTGCAGTAACTACATCACTATTTCTGTTTCATATCTATGAGATTCTGGCTGGAACTTGAATGCAAGTAGTTAATATGAATTTCTGTTTAATGGGAATTTCTGTGTATGTAGACGGCAATAGATTTATGATTTTTGCTGATTTATCACAGTTGTGATATTATCACGGATTGCATTTAATTGCCAATTTGACCCCTTTCAATCGCAAACTAATAGCAGACTGATAGCAGACTGACTCTGTCTTAATGCCATTTTATAGCCGTCTTGATGCACCAAAATCCCCTGTCTTTGAAGCAGCCATTTCAAAAGCAACAAGACTGCAACTTCATTGCACACTGCCACAGTCATTTTGGTTGTACTGTGGTCTTTAACCACTGCTTCCTCAAACCACAGTGTGACTGCAGCACAAGGTTTGCTTACAACTACAGCAGTAAGAATATTTGGTGAAAAAAACAAACAAACACATAAATAGAGTGTCAGATGTGTTTCGAAGTTGCCAACCAGCTATCTCCAACTGGTAGAGCACGTGGGAGCTAAAAAGCTGGATATCTCTCCCAGGAGTTGGTGAAGATCAAAATAGTCCTATAGGAGAGGGAATATTTGGTTGCTAGATGTGTAAATGGAATGGTGTTTGCATGATATCACATGATAATATGTCAATATTGTGTTTACACAATAAATAGTGAAATTTATGCTCTATAAGACTAAAATGTAATCAATACTTGCATATCTGATCAGATGAGTAAAATGTAGAAAAAAACATTTGTTTTATGTATAATCCACTTGCACCTCACATATATTCTTTTAATGAGATTTAATACTCTAACTTGATGTATATGTTGAGAATGACACCAGATCTCATTTATTACTAGATTCAAACAGCTTCTGTTTAGATGTAAATAAACCTACTCATTGTTATAATCAAACCCTAGATTGTGTTCTGACATAGGGTATAAAGACTGAACATAAAATAGTATTTGCTAATGTTTGAATTTACAAAAAAAAAAACTAAATAGGAGGGAAATATATTACAGTTAATGTAAATTTATGTCTGTTTTACAGTGTTTTTTAAAATCAAATGTAAAGAAGTGATTCCAATATTTTTCATTTCAGTATCATGTATTAAAAAAACGAATGGCAAAATGAATGGCATCAACCTAAACTTTACACCCACACAAGGGGATTATCTTGTTGATAGTGCTACAGCTTCACTGTGTAGACACTCAGCACTGGTACCTCTTTTAAAATGAAAGCAGTGGATCACTGAAAACCTCCTTAGTACAATTTGGAAATACAAAAGCTGGAAAATAAGTGGGGTTCCACTAAATTAGAAGAATTTCACCTAGCTTGAAAATGTAGTCTAATAAACTGCCCCAGCCGAGGCAGACGGTTGCCCTTATTGAGCCTGGTTCTGCTGGGGGATTCTTCATGTTTCGTTTCTTTCTATAATACTGTAAAAATCTTTACTTTAGAATATAAAATGCCCTGACATGACTACTGTTGTTGAACCGGCAATATACAAATAAAATTCAAGTGAAGTGAATTATATACTGTTCAGTGGTTTGATCACTACATGCTTGAATCATATCTTCAAAGCAGCTATATCTAATAAATATAGAGGTGTAAAAAGGAGAATATTCCCCTTTGAAATGTAGTGGTATAAAAGTTCTAGTGTAGTACTGATTATATTTAGATGTTTTTCACCTTCTAGCATTGGAATTATCTGCTTTCCCATAACAGAACAGCATCTCACAAGAGCACAGGGTAGAATTAGTAAGTCATGGATAATGGACTACAAAAGTTTTTTTTATCCTCAGAAAAACAAACGAAGCAAACGGAGGGAATGAGGAACAAGCAGAAACAGCTTCTTTGAAGCAAACTTATTCATGAGAAGCAGGACTGGCAATATCACTGGTGCGCAAGAGAGACTACCAATTGTTTATGGTAATTATACCAGTCTATCACCACTAATTTGAGCATGACCACTGATGGTTGAAAATGCTGCACATGGCACCTTTAACTCTGAAAGGCCTGAGAGGGAGAGCTGCCTCAGTAACTCAGGCAATGAGCCAATATAACCATTAAACACCAGGACAGAAATAGGCCACAGTAGCCGCCAACACTTAGCATTCTGTTGTTGTTATCTTTGCTGTTTCTCAATCCTTCCTGACAGCCTTACCATCCTTTGGGGAAGGAAACAGCAGTCACTGGTGATTACAGAGAGCCCACCACCCCCACTTCCACCCCTCACCCAGGGAGCCAAATTATGCCTGCATTAATATTTCATATTACACAGGAGAAACCACATGTGTACTCAGCCCTTTGTCTTTATGTCAAATGAAATGTGCTCTGCAATCATCAGAGGGTGAACCGACATGGAGGGAGGAGGGGCGAGGGTAGGAGAGGAGGAGGAGGAGAAAAGGAGGAGATGAGGAAAAAGGAAGAGGACAACAAATGAAGTCAGGCAAGAAGTGGAGAGCTGAGGGGAAAGATGAGGAGAGACCAGGTGAGATGAGTAAAGGGACTTGGAAGAGAGAATGTGTGGATGCCAACAAAGATGAGGCAGGAAGAGGAGCAACAAGACATGAAAGTGGGGGTGAGTCTGGAGATAAGGGATTAGGAGAATAGATGAAAGTAAAGTAGAGGAAAGAAAACAGTAAAGGGAAAGAGGAGAAGAAAGGGGGAATGGAAATACCTTGGTGCTTTAAATAATGTAGAGAGGTGAAGAAGTAAGCCAGGCTAAGCAATGGACAAAGAGCCTAATTTGACATTATATTTCCATAAGAGAAGGAATGGCTTTGAAATAGGAATTTATTTCAAGCATTTTGTATATATAAATACATGGAAATATACCTATGTAATGCTAAAGACAATGTTAAGCATACATTTTTTTCTATTTATATCACTAAAACAAGCATTAAATATACCCATTTTGAAGTTTTAAAACAGTAATCCCCCCTCATTTGCCTTACAGTAGTTTGATCCAACGCCTACCATTCTCTGACTTCTTTACTTCGCATAACATATTTTTTTTTTCTACTAGACTTCATTTTGTTAGCTCAACTATGTCATGGCTGAATCTTCTTCACTGCAGCCATGTTGCTGCAAAACAGCCTGATCTCATAATGCATGTTTATGAAGGTAGGCGGTCTGTCAATAGTCCAAATTATTACTCTGTGTAACTCACTAAATTTTCCCACCAATTTTAAAGTGTTTCGGTTTGGTCTGTATTCTTGATAGAATTTTCTGATTTCCTAATTAGATTCTCACAAATCTCACACTGTAGCACGTGCTGAAGAGGTAAAAGAGTGCAGGTTGCTATAGTTTCAAGAGGCTTGTTTTGCGATGAAAATATGGTTGCATGCAGGTCATTTTTCAGTACAAACCAAAAACACTGATTTTGAGTAAAAATCTCTTGATGCATGCTCAAAAATCCAGGTAAAAGAATCCCAAAAAGTTGAATCTGTTCATCTGGACGTGGCGTTTTTTAGTGGGAGAAACGTTTCATTGCCAACTGGTAACTTCTTCAGTCTCAGCTGACTGCAGACTTCCCCAGCCTTATAAACAGTACATTGCATAATGACAGAAGTCCTCTGTTAAGGGCTTCCGAGCTACAAAAATCCTCCAGAAGGCACAGAGCCAGCTGTTAAACGAACGGGTGAGACAAACAAATTTTACCATCGACGTGCTCAAAGCAAAAGAAGAACAGATCCAACAAGGACTTACAATGCTTCTAGATGAGAAAACTCTTCAAAAGGTGATTGAATTCACTGAGAGAGCTCGTCTAGCACAGCATGAAAAGTCTAAGACCAGGCAGCAAAGGAAGTTTGAGTTACTTGTTGTGCGTCAAAAACACCGGCATACTACGGAGAGTGTCCCTAATGGCCAGCAGAGAGAAGGATGCCAGGCGTACACGGAGGATGTGGACAAGTGGGTGAAAAATCTGTCTGACAGACAACTCACTAAACCAGAGAAAAACATCCTTGCAAAAGGGTTGAATTTTGCAGTGACACCGAGACAAATCCCGCTAGTGGAACT
>VUQS01037393.1:25199-44415 GCA_015108495.1 Heterochromis multidens
GTTTTTTGTTTTTTTTTTTTTTTTTTTTTTTTTTTTTTTTAAACAGCCGCAGTCACTCTGTGGAAGATACAAAAGTGGAAAAAGCCACTTCTACCTGTTATCATGCTTGTGTGTTATCATGTATGATTTATGAGCTGGGAGCGTACACGACTGCTCTGCGCTTGTGTACATGGCCAAATGACACTACTGTGTGATTTACTGTACATGGGATTATACCTGTCTGTTCCCATGCAAGACCTCGTACTTGTTTTGAGTTATTTGAAATGCAATGCAGTGCATCCAAATTATTTAAAAAGCAATCAATCTCTTCTCCACAAAGAAAAGCAGCTGACTTTAAACCATAAAGGAGGAAGCCTTAGCTATCATTGTCAAATATTTTGATGAGTCCACAAGAGCATGCACACATCTTTTTTAAGACTCTGAAGTCTTTCCCAGTAATTTTTGGGAACATGAAACCCTCCATTTTCTCAGCCAAAAAAATCATTATCTAAAACCACACAACAGCTATCGGAATGTCAAGTTTTGAACAGACTTTTTACAACATCTTTCTTCCACCGTGAGGTGAGGTGATGATAGGGCAAAGGTGCAATCAATGTGCCAGGACCATCAAATGAAAAGCATAACACCCACTGGAAAAGGTGTAAGTGCAAACCAACAGTACTGTGGGAGAGACACAGCTGGTAATACCCATCAGCATGGTGCCACATTTTCTGCCAAAATGATTTGTTTATTCAAAGGTTTGAGCCTTGGACAAAGAAAAAATAAAATAATAAAAGTCACACTCAAACATACACACACACAGAGGATGCCAGTGGACTTGTAAAAGGTGCTATACCAGAATGGGTCACGCTCATGGAGATGAAAATGCACTGGACATGACCCTGTGTGTTTATAACATGAGGGAAGAAATACATGAGGCTACTTTTTCCTTGCTTCACTATGTTGCTTTGGGTTTTCTCTGTCATGCCAGAGTGGGTGTACAGAGACTGGCAGAGAATAATAAATTCTCAGCTTCCTTAACGGTTACTTTAAAACTAAAGCTGAGACTGTAACCATTGTAAAAAAAAAAAGATAATCAAACATCAATACTAAAAAAAATGTCTGGAAGGGTTAATTACACTTGACATCCATCGCAGCCCTTTTTCACAGAGATACTCAAAGCTCTGATGTCAATATTAACATTGGTGATGGTCCCTGTTCCATGTTCTCCAAAAAAGATTGTATTTGTTTGGTGGTAAGCTGGTGTTAGTGTGTTTCCAGAAAAAGGACAGACCTGGCCATCAGCTTGTGGAGCTCTTGCTTGCGCTGATGGTCCTCAGCTGCAATGGCATGTTGAGCTTGCTGTTGGACCCCTTGCACAAAATGCTGCATGTGCTGGAAAGCGTCAATCTGGAGAGATACAAGTACCAACAACAAGTAAACCTTTGTGTGACTGTAAAAAATATGTTTGTGTCTTGTGCTCTGGGTCCTTATGAAATCAGTTTAAATTAAAAATGTGATTATGTGACAGTAAAAAAGGTATCAAACTGACAAGCACATTTGTGCTTAACTTTTTATTTCTGCTTTGACATGTATTTTATAGCCTTATAGCTGTTTTATCTAAAGTGACCACTTTTTTATTCATGCTCTGCCTTATTTTGAAATGTCGACTAGCCAGCCTAATGCAGGACAACCAACATCAGACGTTGTTTTCTGAAAATATCAGTGTTGCTGGGCTTACTACTGGTTCACCAGGGAAAATCCTGCTACTCCATTTCGCCAGCACGCCTCTTATGTCATGGTTGCACTGATTTTATTAGTCAAGCTTGTTAGAACCTCTGTGGCATGATCTTAAAGTAAAGAAAGTCTGTCCTACACACTATTCATCTTCCCCAGACTTGCAACGCTGACCAGCATTCTGTATCTTTTTCACATGATCGTCTGCACAAATGCATATATATGAATAACTTTAAGATAATTTTAAATAATCGTACCTTGAAAAGTAAGATAACAGTTAAACAGATTTAATTAATTTTCATAAGCTTTGCTTTTACTACTAATTTTACTATCACTGGTAGATGCCCAACTACTGTGTGATTCAGTCCTCAGTGACAGGGCTACTGTCCCCAAACATTTTAAATACCAGAAACAGTAGGGTCCTGGCCCCAATCGCTATCTCTCTCTGTATGTATTTATATTCTTATTTGTCTGTTGAGCAGAGCAGCTGGCCCTGGCAACAGCAGCGGTCACACTTACCTAAGTCCCCTAATGAGTGCGCAGCCTGGAGGTACATATGCTATTTAACACCTAGAAATAAATCTGGACATGTTTAAGTGTGTTTGGGGGTGTATATACTGTATGCGAATGGGTGCAAGTGTGCTTTTGTGTGTAAGACAAATGGCACAGGGCAGAGCAGTTCAATCCCATGCTGCTCTGGTGACACACACATTGAAACCTTGAGTGTAATGTTGAGTTACCACTGCTGGCAGTTTGACCTGTGTTACTGTGCTGGATGTTAGAACACAGAAAAAACAAATCTTTCTGAATAAGTACTAACATTTATTAACAATCTATTAAGTAATGTGTACTTCATCCATTGTTGCCATGGATACTGAAGATTAATAACAGCATACATGTAAATGTAACAGCTGAATTGTTTTACTGATCAACTCAGAGGTTCTGTCTTCTAAAAATTATACAAGATTGAGCTCCATTAATCACTCACTACAAGAACTGTAATTATTAAGGCCAATCCAACCAAACCCTTCAATATTTTCCATTTTCTGAAATACTGCAATTCTGTCAAATCTGCCACTTATCACAGCACTCCGCAAAATTACATATTTTCAATTCACAGTTGCTGCTGGAAGCCCAAATTAAGTAAAATCTGAATTAAACTTAGTCTGCAATTAAACAACTCTGCATTGTAAATATGTTAACAATGGCTTTCTTTTTCTCTCCTAACAATCTCTTCCAAATCTACTTTCAGGAAAGAAATTGTAATGTTAGCTAATCATTAACAAAATCACCTACCTCATACCTGTTATTATAATTATGGAGGCTGTTTAGGAAAGATTTACAGGCCTATCTGAAGACAAGATTACATAACAGATTTTTCCTCTGGCTGCCTGCACTGACTATTAGAGAAACATACCAATTAATATAAAAACCAGTACTCACTACATTGTTAATAACACTGGTTTAAACTTGGGGGCAGCAGACACAAGCACTGATGTATCATCACTTTTTAATTTGTTATAGTGGGTTTGCTGCCACAGTTACATATCCAGCAATTAATAAATAAGCAATTTTCACATTATTTATGGTATTTCCAGCTAAATTTTACTCTTCAAATGAAGAAACTGCCTGTTTATGAAACTAATGTAGGGTGACTAATGTAAGCCCTCCCTTTCTAGCGTCCACGAAACTTTGATCATTACCTCATTTTATATGCAAAACGTGCATATAAGAGTGATAATTAGCTCTCTGGACATGCTGCCCTCTGCTACTTAGAAAATATTAGATGTGAACCATCAACAACATTGTTCATTGTCCTACCTTGCGAGCGCTCTTCCACATGTACTTCATGTAAGCATAGGTGACGTGGGGGTGGGATGTGGGCAGTGGATGATCAAGTTGCTTGGAGGGATCAACGCCTAGAAGGAGCACCAGGGTCTTATGGGCCAGTGCCTACAGGTAGAAAGTGACCAAGAAAAGGCAACTGAAATGACAGCCATTACTCCTGATTTTCCAGGACTTACAACAATACAGAGATTGTGCAAACATCAACCTTTATTCTTCCTTAGGTGTAAAAAGTTACAACAGATAGGAGCATGAGCACATACACAAAACAAACATATTTAAAGGGAAAAGAGAAACAAAATAGAGATTATGATGGCCAATTACATGTATTGTTTATGTTACAGTGAGCTGTTGGTGATTCTTGTACCCTCTGTGTGCGGAGTGCGGAGATGGAAAAATTGGCTAATTGTCTACCATCTCGTGCAATCAATTATAAAAACACTGAAGTCAAGGACAGAAAATTGCACAAATTTAATAGAGAAGATATGCAGGACCAGGTTCCTGAACAGTGTTGATTGCAGGTGCAGTGCTACTTTCATCAGTGCCAGTTTAACCATTTTAAAATAAACTTTTCACAGCATGAGTTCATAGTTGCACTTTACTTTGTTGACTGACCTCCCTTTTTCTGTCTGGCAATAAAAAAAAAAAAGAATCAGCTCTGTTTTGTTCCGTCTGTGTGTTGTGAGAGTAGAATTATTTGGAGAATCCTGATTTCCCTTGTACAAGTATGTCAGTGTACTCACCAGCCGTCCGCTCTTGCCACAAAGACTGGCATATTTCAACCAAGTCCTCATGTCCTCATGGGGGCTGATGACCAGTGATCTGACCATTAGGATCCTCTGCCAATCTTCTACAATACGCTGACAGCCCTGGAGGAAAACATATATTGTTTTGTTACATTATTCACATGAGGAAGACGTACGCTTCCATAGCTTCACTGATGCCCCTATCTTTAAAATGCCTGCATGTGAGGACAGGCTCACATGTCAGAAAGAGATACACATACAGGTCTTGTTAATACAGCTGCATGTCCACTACCTCTATTAAATAAACATTAAACTTTTAGCATTGCAACAAATGTAGCTGAGCTTCAAAGATAATTCAACCTTGGAGGAATTCTTTAATTTACAGTCTATCTTAACTATAATTTCCTTAAATGGCAAAAGTATGATGGGACAAGCCTTTTAGTAAGCTGAAATGTGAGGCTAAAATTAAATACTACAGTTTTTGAAGTAAGCTTAACATAATGGGATAAGGGGCTGCGTGCAGGTCATATTTTGGCTTGAGCTATGCTCAGTAATTATAATGAATAAGACAATCTAGTTTGGATTTAACCACAAGAAATCATTGACATTCTGCTTATAAGGTATGAAGCCAAATTATCTAGTTCATCCAAGCTGACTAAAGGGAACAAATGCATTTTAATGGGGCATTGCAGTGGCCAGATCGCTCTCCATCCAGACACATACGTACACCAATTTCATTTAAATATATAAATTGGAATAAAAATTTCTTAGTATTATTAGCAAATTATGGTTTTAAACAGAAATGAACTGTGAGCTGAAACAGCTGAAGAACACAAGTGAACAATAAAGAGTTTTTAATGAGGAGTAAGCTGCCTAAATTTGCCAAAAGAATTTGTTATATAAAGGGCTTGAAAAAAGGCTTACAAAATATCCCCTACAATGACTGGGGGGTAAATTGTTTTAAAATATGTTCACAGAGGTACAGAGAAAAACATGAAGTCCTGAAACCCTCAACCTTTTCTTAGAGGAATATTACAATGTTTCATGAGCTGCATTTGTTTGAGAAACACCAAAACAGGACACAAAAATAAAGAAACAAAAAAAGGCCTGATACTGTAACAGCCACCTGGCCTTAAGAGTTCACAACTCAAACCGGGGTTCAAACTGACAGAAACTGCAAGAAATCAGTCTGATACACTGATGCACAAACATCAGGGGGCTGTGTTTTCTTGCACCCTTTACCATACCTTCAACCCTTTGATGAGGGAGAAGCTGTTTAAGGAAAAAAAACATTTAAGGGCAGAACAGTAACTCCTAGACAGATGTGTGGAGTCAGCTTCTAATAAATCACCACAGGGAAACACAACCTGTCATGCACTGCAGCGCCAACTTCGGTGCCTTGTCTGTTTTCTCACAAACACACAGCTTGAGCCCAAAAATTTCCCTCAAAACATGTTTAAAAAAAAAAAAAAGAAGTCAAGAAAAACTGCAGTTCTTCTAGTGGCCACTTGAGGCTGGCTCCAAAAGGGAGTCAATCCCTATAGACTTCCATGTCAAAATGGCCACCTTTACAACATTAAAAAGCATACTCAAACGCATATTCACAGCGTGGTACCAAAACAGTCCCCTGGATAACTGACTTAGAGACGTTGCCGTGCTGATTGACAGCTGAAGACAACTAGTGTCTGCTGGACCTCACCTCCATTACAAAGTCATTAACCTGGACCTCCTTACTGTATGTGTGCTGTTGGTGCCTTTTTGAGCAATTTTAATGGATTAACTACTGTGATACAAACCATTCAGGCAATTTGTGCTTCAGATTTAGTGAGTGAAATTCTGGTGTTTTATTAGTCTGTTACAGCACTAATTAGCTGACATTTGCATCTGTGTGTTGCACCCATACAGTTTATGAATGCAGCTTGCTAACCAGACTTGCTAGCATTAGCTGATAATTTCAGCTTTTCTTCCATATAGGGTAACTTCCAGCTCCCAAAAAAACAACAGTGCAGCGGCCAAAATGCTAACATCAAAACTTCAAAATGCAGGGTCCAGAACCAGTGGGTGACGCCAAGATGGCTACATCCATCTTTTATACTGTCTGTGGTTGTGATATTATCCTTTAACAAAGGCAAAAACCAAATATTGCACTTATCACTATAATCCAAAAATCATACTGGTCCATCCACATTCAAAGTCCACATCTGTCATTTTTTTGCTCAATCAAAGCCAGTGTCTTTGTTTGGGACTATTTGTAGTATCATCTCACACTACTGTGATCTTCTGCAGTGGGAGGACAGACCTCCAACTGCATTAAGTGTATTGGGATTTGTACTTCAGACTGTTAAAAAAAAAAAAAAAAGAAAATCTGGGCAGGGACATACAGTCTTCAGATGAGTACACTCTTCCTGGCCTGTGGTTAAGGTGAAGGATGACACAGGTTTTTGTTTTTCAGTGAAGAGAATTTTCCAAAGTAGTATTCTGAGCAGGAGAAGAGGAGCAGGAATGCCAACAAGGGCTGAGTTTAAGCACTATTATACATGCTGCATTAGACCAGCTAGGCTGACATGATTTAAAGTGTCAGGAATGGTGCCATCACAGATCAAAGTTTTAACAGTCTGTCTCCTTGACTTAATATTCCTCCCCTCAGCATGGACATAAAAGGTTGAAACACATTTTAATTAAGATGTCACGCAAAATGGAAAAGATGAACTTGAACTTCATTACTTTACACTGGATGACATTTGTCTCAAATTCCAAAGACTTGGCAGGCAATAAACATTTCCCAACCGCTTGTGGATTCGAGGTTGTTCCAAACATCCTTGTGTTTCATTTAACAACACATACAACACTGTAATTCACAATTAATAATGATAATGACAGCAATCATAATCAGTCACAAGAGGAGTTTACAGTGTGGATTACATCAAATGAGCCACGCTTTTTTTTTTTCTGAAAATAGAAGTTTTCTTTCATGCCACTAATGGCAAGCAAGGCCACCATGTGATCAAAATTCATCTTTACTTTATTAGTCTGTACACGTTAGGGGAGGTTAGTTTACTCTAGAGTAGGACAAATATACAACTTATATCTATAAACTGTTTCTTACTTAAAGTCATGATCTTCAGGGTGTGAACAAAAAAAAAAAAAAACTGTAAAGGAGGAACAAGTGGCTGAAGTGAATTACTCTTAAAAGTGTAGTTCACTTTATAACTTTTCCACATCAAATTCACTTTTCCCTGTGTGGTCAAATTCACTGGGTTTTTGCTCCTCACATCGCATCACTGTGTCAATTTAAGTAGAAGGCAACAAAACAGAACACAAAGTACATCACCATCCTCAGCCAATTTTGTCATTAACAAAAAGCAATCTGCTACATGAGAAGAAACAAAGACACCCAGAATTAAATGTGAATGGATGGATAATGCAGTGCATTCAGTGGGCAACATTCAGCTCACATGATGGCAGAAAACTTGAATACCACAGAGCAGGCACTGCTACATTGTCATATTTATCAAACAAATATCATCCACTTTGGAAACAAGCTGACTAGTTAAACTGATATAACTGCAGTCTAAAGGTGACTTTAAACAGAGTTGAAGTTTTTAGAGTTTAGAACGCAGATAGTGTTCGCTCACAAAAAATATCACAGCTACCCTTTAGATGACATTTGTTCAGAGCACAGAAAATAACACTTTTCCCGAGGACACAATGATCCTATTTTTACAGTTGTCCCTTCACATTACTTTCAAAATTTAAAAATTGGTGCATATCTGCATGAATACATTGTGGTGGGTTGTAATGTTTCCCATTATTAACAGTAGACTTTCTAACATCTGCTTTACATTGCATTTGTTGTTGCACATGTGTGCGTGTGAGTGCGTGTCCATATGTCATGTGCGGTTACCTGAAGCCTCTCCCACCATGTTTCCCTGATAATGTCCCTCCTCTCTGGCACCAGCTTATACTGGATTACCTCCTCTAGTTCTGACAACATCTGGCAAGATACCATGGCCTGGGGAACAAAAACACACTCATTCATTTTTACACACAATTGAAAAATTTATATTGCTCAGATAGGGCAAAAACCCCTTCTCTGAATTATAAAAGTATCATAAAAGGTTTTAAAGTAATCCAAATATGCAAACAAATGCATTCATTAACCCACTGGACCCAATTGTGCGGCATCAGAAAACATTGGTTATTCCAATATCAATCCTTTTGTTCATAGCTCTACCATGTGAAGCCACATACAGGCTGTCAATGGAGTGCTTTATGTCAGTTTTCAAGGTAAATGGCTGCACTATGCATCAAAATCTACTATGTTCAGATTTTATGATGTTAGCTGAAAACATCTGTACAAGAGGAGCACTGTTGTTTTCTAGTTTCAGCTGTTAATATGTTTGGATAATACCACTTATATAAACAGAAGCAGATAGCTGTGGCTTGACATTTAGGATTTGAGACCTGGAAGTCCAAATAAAAATAAAACGTAGCTGTTCCACAATCCCACAGCACATGAATGCTATTAAAAAAAAAAGAGAGATGTTCAAGCAAAGTCAGATACTAAATGTGTTGGCTCTCCTAGAGGACACTTACCCCATAGGCTCGACTGTAGCTCTCTCCCGCCATGGCTGTCAGCTCAGCATCCAGGAGGTCTCTTGCTTTATCAATGCACTACATTAAGAGCACATTTAAAGTATAATCGTACATTTTAAAAATCTATAGCTTATCACTACACATAAATATAAAAATGACTTTGAATGACTGAAATGAATTTTCAAGAATTTTCCCAAATAGTGCAACTATTAGTTAGCAAATGAGGCACTGAATACACTCTAAATGCACCACTGACATTAGTACAACTGGTTACAAAGGGGCATTTCCTAAAGCTTGACCTCTGAATCTACCATAACACAATGTCACTCTCTTAAAAAGTCCCTGCGTCAGGACTGGCTGGGTTTGGGTAACACTAGGGAATAAAAACACTTTGTACAAAAGCACAAAGTCATGCTACAGCTTGCTGTTCAAACCTTTCTCACTTAAGAGCTGCCAACAGTGACACATTAGTGCAATTAGGACTAGAATGCCTGCCTGTATAGCAAAATGATCTGATGCACTACTGAGTGCCAAGAATTTTATAAGGACAAGTAAATGAACTGTTGAGAGAAACAGTACAAAAGTTATGTAACCATGGTTAAAAGTGTCAAATGCATCTTAAAAACAGCCAAAATCTTTTACACAATTACAGAAACAGAGAAGGGAAATGCAGGGTGACAAAGAATTCACAATGGAAGCTGTTAGTCATGGTTCCTGCTATGAACAAAGTACAAAAAACCTTTTCATTTTCATTCACTCCCCTCCCTCCTTCAGTGCCTTCCCGTTTTGGAGTGTATTACTCTATGCTACAGATTCATCTGCAAGATTCTCTGACTTTCCCTGTGAGACTTCTGCAAATTCAAGGATGCTGCACACATTCCATTACTGGTGAATGAGTACCCCGAGGGGGTGGAAATACCGTAACTAAGAGAAAGACCTGATCCAGAAGAGCTAAAGTGACAAACAAGGACACACGTATTCTAGCTGGAAGTCTGCTGAGTTTTGAGCTTGTACAGTCAATGTTTTTGGGAACTGTTATTAGAGGGAAGGTAAAATGAGAGGATTACTGAGGAAGCTCTCTGAGACCAGGACACACAGCTGTTTCAGACCAACTCCCACCAATTATTTTTTTGTGGGGAGGGAAAGGAGCAACTGCATGCCACAACAACTCCTCAGGCACGCACAACAAGAGGGTGGTTGGGATGAGGTGACAATGAGGCTGCTTCTTTATAGTCTCCACTCGAGTTATGGTCCTGTTTACTCCTGAATTACCACACTGGGGCCTCATTGGAAATGTGCAGCCCAGACGACTCCTGATAAATGCAGTGTCTGGCTCCTGGTAGCACAAACCAACCATCGCCCAATGATTCTGTTCTCTTGCATTTAAGATTTAAGTTCAGTGATATTACTTTATCATTGCAGTGTAGTATGAAGGCCTGTTTATGAGAGGTTAGGGCCAAATCAGTCACTGCAGAAAAAAAACATAACTGGGCTTTGTTTCAAAGCCCAGTTATGACTGAAATGTCAAAAAGAGGGTTGTGACTCGCAAAACCCACAAGAAAATTTACAAATCAAATGCACTCAGAGAGCAGACATATCATAAATCTTGTGCAAGGGGGCATGACTAGAGTGTCTACACATCATCAGTTCAACAGACCAAACAGTGGGATTTATAAAGCAAAGCAACCTGAAACCATTCACACACACTCCAAGTCTCACGGAGCACATGTCTGGTTGTTGGGGGTATAGAGGAAAGAAAGTGTCAGCCAGATGGAATCAAACGAACTCAAGTGCAAGGATTACCAACCACATCCGGAAAACTAGACTGAGCTCATGTCAATGTTCGGGCTTTCACCCGCTCTCCATCTGCTTCTCATTCCTCTTCCTTCATTATGAGTGGCTTCTTTTCAGCAAAAGTCAAAACTTTCCTTATTCTGAAGAACCCTGTTGGCCACACCTGGACCCAATCTCTAAATTGTGTGTGGTGTGGGAGGGCTGTGAAAGGCGAAGAGAGGTCAGAGAAAGCAAGTCTCCAGGGTTTTGTTGGTGAGAGGGGGACATGGAGGATAAGTCCAGGGAAACTGAAGAAGCAGGTGAAGCATGTGTGCGTAAGACATGCTTGCATCCAGCTTGAACAAATGCATCACCTGGGACAATGAGCTCATCTACAATCCTCAAACTTGATCAGATGAGGAAAACACAACCCTCGACCTCCACCAGACCTTGTCGACATGCAGACAGGAGGACTAACAGGCTCTTTATTTGTTTGAGGATAAATGCTGTAATCATTTCCAATTTTGGGAGTTACATAACATTTCCACACCAAGGAGGTACCACATCATAAAAGAAAAAGAAATAAATTGTGTATTTTATTACTATTAATGAACAGCCTGAGCTGATGGAGGAATCTGATACCTTCTGGAGCTGTAAAGCCATTTTATGCTTCTTTACAATGTTTGGTTTTTGATGAGTTTAACATCTCATACTTTGCTATAAAGACTAGGGAAAATTCCAGAATACATAAGACGGGGCAATTTCAAGTGAAGCATGTCTTTATGAGTTTGTCTAAAAATACACACTTTCAGTGTATTGGTATGAGATGGGCCCATTTGTGAATTATGATGTAACTCACCTGTTGTGCCAATGAGAAGAGGTCCTGATGAAGGGCTAGCACTGCTCTATAAAAAGCGCCATCGTGTGTGTCTCTTGGGATCATACATGTGTACTCCTCCATGCTGTCCCAGTGTCCTAGAGAACAATAACGCCACGAAAAAGAACAAAGACAGGGGTTATGCAGGAAGTTTGTCATAATGAGTAAATATTTAAATGTGAGAACAACAAATTACTTAGCGTGCACTCACAGCTACTTTGATTAACACTCCACCGCAGTGTAAATAACTGCAACCTCAACATTATGTTTCCCGACATTATCTTCAGAAAGACAAGCCTGCCAGTTGGGTGTCACATCTGGTTTTACGACTCAGTTTGGAAAGTCAAAGCAACAGACCAGAAACCTCTGGGGTTGCTTTAGCAGTGTGGTCCCTGCTTTTCTCCACCATTGCACATTACGATATGTCAGTGTTATGACTGGATACCATTCCCATCTGGTTATGCGAGCAAAATTTGGCAAGAGCTGTTACTGTTTTCACTGCTACATTGTTTCACTGAGTCAGGCAGACAGTGGCCTAAGTGCCCAGTGATGGTATTTTCTTTACCCTGCACTGACTGCTATTACAATGTCATTCCAATTCCTTTTTTGAATTATTAGTTCAAGTCTGATTTTAAGTATTTGAGTGGTTACCTAGACCCCAGGCAGCGGCAGCAGCCATGCGTGCCATCTTGGCCTGCGTTTCCTCGCTGACAAGTGTCCATTCTTCACAGCACTGCTGGTGCAACTGGCCCCTGGAAAACATTAACAAAACAAACATGTTTAAAGTGCCGACATGAGATTAACCCCACAGTACGTACAGCATTCAGGGGAAAAAAAAAACTGAACTTAACATTTCTTGTTAATCAGGTAACAAGTATAACTGCATGTTGTATTGTTAAATAAACTGCTAAGATGACACTACACCTAGACATCAAATACAGCCAAGTACTCTACTGCTTGGCACGCCAGCAAAGGCCTCACCTGCCTTACCATACTTAAATCACTGCTGTTCATACCGTTTGAACAGCAGTGGTGTGCTTGATGACAAAGTGACAATAAGAAAGAAGGGAAAAAATTTAGTTCAGGACATGCATCTCCTGAGAAAACCTTTTCTTTAGTAAACATTCAGGTTTGAGGTTTAAAAACATTTAAATTCATTAATAGCAACTGTTTTAAGTAGTACTTTTAAAGCGTTGTTACAGTGATGCAATATTATACTGGTCTTTCCCCTCCATATATCAAAAGGATCTTCTTATTCTAATGATATTACACACAAATTTACATTCCTGTCTCAAATTGAATTTAATTGAATTATTGACTAAAACAGCCAAGCACATCTGGACAAAATGAAAAGGAAACTGACAACAGATAAGACTAGGTTTCTGTCACATCTAAGATTATTTATATATTCATTTGTTCTTACAGATGAACATCATCAGTGTACTGTTCCATAACAATCTGATAACATTGAGTATCCCAGCACACAGATGGATGTTCTTGTTGGGGTCAGATGCATCTAACCAAGGCTGATTCTGCATTAACAACAATCAGAGAATTGTCCAGGAGGAAGTCAAACCAACCACAGGTGCTTTACTGGCAGGGTGCTGGGAGAAGCTTAGATGAGAGAGAGGAAGGATAGGCAGAGACATTTAGAGAGACCAGGTTGGATGGGGGTCAGTGAAGTGAAGCTGTTTTCCATCTGCCTGGATATCGTATATCCTGAAGGCAACAGATACGAACTCAAGTAAACTAGCATGTGTGTGTCTACAGCAGACAAACAGCACAATAAGTATATTTTGATAGTTCAAAATGCTTTTAAAGTTGAGAACCAAATGAAGTTAAAATCTGCACATGAAAGTTTGATCGCTGGCTGGAAGTATTCAGCGCCTTAGAGAGCCTTAAGTTACAGTTAACAATGGAAACCACCTTAAAGCAAAGAAACAACATGCTAAAATGACTGCATATGCACAGGTTATTTGCTTGTACTGTATACAGAGTGATCCCAAAATAAAAGACTTTCGCAAACCTGACTAATGACTACAGAGCAGAGAAGGACTCATTATCGCAGCATTATGGCAGTGAAGATTTTCTTATTTCTGAAGTCTCCTTCCATCAAACTTTCTAGACTAAACATTTGCTCAAAAGGTGTCCAACTCTCCAATAAGACTGTCAAAAACATCAACTACGCAATCTTAAATCACTCTTTGATTAGTACAGAGACCTTCACAATGTCATTGTGTAACAATGTTCTCTTAAGTTGGCTCTCTTTTGACTCCAAAACTTGTCAACTGTTATGTCATCTCTGATCCTTACCCCTCCACAAACAAACAGAAACACAAAGCTCTATTTCAGCTGAACCATTCTCTTGTGAAATTACTGAATCATTTTCTTGTGGAAAGAATCATAGTGTGGACCACAATGACAGCAGGTTATATAAGCTAATTAACATCTGCTTTGCTTTTTGAGTTCTGTGATGATCGACATATTTATTTCTATCCTTTAGACATCTTGTGACTTTCTTTTTCCCTTAAGTATGCTCTATCAAAGTGGGCGGCTGTTATGGAGTTGAAGCTTTGCTTCATTGGAGTAGTAGCACCTCTTGCTTGTGTTGTGACTGTTCATGCATTTCCTGGTAAAACTTCTTTAGTCAACTCAGAGGTATCAAAAGAGAGACCTAATGTCAGGTCTCATTAGGACTAGGCTTCCTATGTACAAACAGATTATGAAAAAGCTCAGCAAGTCCACAACCTCAGATGCTGTTATAATTAATTTGACCGAAGATTAAAAAACAAAGAGCATAATATGATCTTTATTGCAATTGTCCTCTTATTCTTTTTTAGCACTACTAAACTCATCATAGGTAAGACTAATAACATACCATTCTCCCAGAGCCTCTAAGCAGCGCATTCGGCCCAGTATGAGCTCAGGATCCTCTTTGTTCATGTCGATTTTCTTGTCATATGCCACCAGGGCATCCTCCCACTCATGTAGCTTCTCATACCAGGTGGCTTGGATTTCCTAGTAGAAGAAAAAATACAGTGGGATAGCCACCACAGAAGACATATGAAACTAGAACATTGCATCACGTTTTCAATTGTGATACATTGTTTAACGTTTCTTTTCTTTTTTTCTTTTTTTTTTATCGTGACCATTATACAATTTAATAAAGAGCTTTGGAAGAGCAATCCTTTTCCATCTCCTGTACCTTACAGTACTGTATGGCTGACATTTCCTACTTCAACAAGTAATCCTGGACCTGTTATATCTAACAATGACTTCCAGGACTTATTTAGGGAGCCATGCACAAATGATTAAGTACACACTTTACTGTGAGGATTCCTGAATTGTATACTAAACAGGAAAACGTTGCATCCTCCCACAGTAAAGCTTTCCACATGGTCAGCCCATTAACACATTTCCAGAGTGAAACCCTTTTTTTTCTGAGCCTTTAGCATGTTTTCACAGAGAAACAGAAAATGCAGCTCTCTAAGGAAGAAGGAAAGGCCATCTATATACAATTCTCAGTAGGCTACAATTAACCAAATCATAAAATCAAGCATGAATTCTTATTTCAGGAATTAGGAAAGTTGCCTATTTTTAGGTCAAATTTGATCTGATCAGTCTTCATATCCAATATAATTTATATTAGCTTAAGTAATTAAGCTAATATAAATTAGCTAAAGCTAACATAAATGAAGTTTCTATTGTTCCTCTGTAAATGCACACAACTCTCTCAGTGTGGAGATACTCATGGACGCTGCTGCTGTATGATGCCACAAATATGCAATGACCTCAAAGGAAATATGATTCGGGGGCAGCCCTAAGAAATCAATGCCAAATTATGCTAATGGAAAAAAAAAATAGGCTTGTTATAAATTTTTGGTTATTTTGGAGACAGTATCAGGCTTTGGCCATACAACAGTTATTATTAGGATAAATGAATCAGTAAATTATATCCCTTCAAAAAATCAAAAAATAATAAAAACAGAATAACACCAGTCTATTTAAGTGATTGTTAATGTACCTCACATGCCTGTCTGGTACATTCATTCGAGGAAAAAGGAAAAACCACAGTTAGTAAATGATGTAATTTTGGTAAAAGGGAGGGAGACCGATCAAAATAACCAAATGCTCTTTTCCCGTTATGTAACTGATGTGGAAAATCAGTGTAATCGTATCCAAAGCATGTCCACTCTTTGACAGTTATTTCATACATGGATCGGGTCCATGTACAAAGAACATGAAACACAACAGAGTTTTTAGTAACATTAAGGAGGTGTGGTCCTCTATACGAACAGAAAAAAAAAAAAAATCTGAAAAAACAATACTTTTTTTTTTACAATGGCAGAATGAAAACCAAAGATTGCATCGCAGTTCATTTAACTTTTATAATGATTCAGGCCACAAAGGAAAACCTCAACATTAAGACAGAAATATTGTTTTATATTTGTTGAGATAAAACACTACATTATTTTGTCATTTTAAAAAGGACCCAGTAGGCTCAAGAATCTTGTACAGCAGAGACACAAAGTAAGTAAAAATTTAAGAACGTCCAAACCTCCTCTTAATTAGACAAATAAGTCCATAATTAAGCCTCTTGCGGTAGACTTCTGATAAGTGTAGCAGATGGTTTTTCCATATGTTACACATTAAGAACATGGTGTATTGGGGATATCTGCCTCAAACAACCATCATCCAAAACGTTAAAATGTGGAAAAGATAACAATGAAGAAAATCAGACAGGAGTCCTCATATAATAAAGCTCGCTAAAGACATATTTAGTCCAAAAGTATTTGAACAAATACAAGGACCTGAGTTTTTGTGACAGTAAAAAGAAATACTACCCAGTATGGTCTAATTGTTTATCCAGGAATTTAAAGACTTACCAGATGTAACAAGCATGCTTTTACATTTCTTGAAATGTATTACTGTAGAAATATTTGTTTTTAAAGGTGTAATGCAAAATTAACACCATGCTACACCTACATACTATGGGGTATTTTACTTAGAACAGATACTCACATGTTTTTAAACCAGCCAGTGCAATTTGTTACCAGATTAAGATGGATTGAGCTCTGAACTGAGCCAAATTTAACATTTTGGATGAAATTTTTACAGGGGCTACAATAAAACAGTTGTCCGAGTGTCAGTCTGAAAGAAACCTAGGATACATTTTTCCTTTTTTCGGTTGGAGAATGAAAAAGTACTCACCAGCTCACCGAAATGTTTCATGGCATATTCCAGAACCCCAGATGCCGCTTCTGGCTGCTGCAGTTTATTGTTTATGCTGAAATAAAAGACAAAACAATGGCAAGCTTAAGGTCAATCTGAACACAAAACAGGGGCTAATGGGGTTCAGAGACTTGCTGTTTAACATGTGGACAGCAACAAAAATGCAGGTACTATATAAAAACAAAGGAAAATGGCAAAGAGAAATCATTTGGGAAACCATTTGGAAAACATGACATACATGGATGTATGTTTATGCGACCAATCGAACGGTTGAAGTCTTAAAAGTCTTTGGCTGACTAAAGCCCAATCACAGGAAGTGCCAGCAAAGACTGTCATGCTGCTTAATCAAGCTAATCAACATACTACCTCTCACTAAACCCCAGGTTTCCTTAACACTAAGTAAAAAATGTGCTTCATCCATGTTCCTAGAAGAAAAGTAATTCACACAACGATGAGGTACTCTTACCCTAGCCAGTCATCAATGCATCCTTTCTCAATGCATTTTGGCAATGTTAAATAAATCTTTAATACTTCACCAAAGGTGTTTATTTGGAAAACTAAAGGCACCTTTTGACATCAGTCATGCTTGTTTGACAAATGATGCGTTTTCTGTCAAGACACCACGATTCCGGTTTGTGCGCCCACCACTGACCCGCACTGCCACATCTGGTAACACTCACATGAACCATGAGTCTATTATATTTCCTCAACTGTGAAACCTGTGTGCAGCCACAGCCAATACATCTGTAAAATGTAGCATTCAAAAAGTCCTGGTATGCAGTGGAATTCCTGAGGACAGCAAGCAAAAGCTGATGAAAGGTATTAAAGCATGTATGTCAGAAACCTGGTCAGACAAAGGGTAAAGGCCAGAGACTGTGATGAAATAGCACAGCAAGTGGTCATGCTAAAGCTTGAAAGGACCTATTGGTGCAGACCTGTATGATAATCTCATGCTGAAGATTAAGCAACTGCTGATATCAGCACCTTAATGCTAAGATTTACTTTTTATGTGAATATTCCAAAAAGAGCAGAGTAAGTTGTTTAGCTCTTTATTTTTACAATGCAGTGATTCAAGTGTTGTTTGTTTCCAATTAAAAAACGGATTATGTTTTTCCTATACACAACATTAACACAAATTTAACTAAAACTATTCATAAACATTCCATAAGCATGGCATTATTAGATGATATACAGTAGGGTGCACATAGGTCTGGATCCAGTATTACAGTAACACATAACCTATATATGTAACACATAAAAAGACTTGTTTCAGAATTGTGGGAAGCTTTAGCAAGTACTCATCTTATGTGCCTCCAATTCTGCTGTTCTTATACATGCAGCTGGGCTTGCAGAGAAACAGTCAGGGTGTCCCTTGGCATTAGTGCGAACACGGCAATGCTGCACGCTGAGAGGTAACAGTTCTCTTTTATATAGTAACGAAGTCTGCATTTGGAGTTTAGAGGATTGGAGCTAGAGTAATGCACAAGTTTGTCAGCCAGGAGACTGCAATTTGTGTCTCTTCTAGGAGCTTTGTATTGTGATTCAGTCGCTTCTAAGATTTGTTTTCACTTCATCTTTACTTTAGCTTTCATTCACTGGTAAGTTTAAGGCACCAAAAACTACATGGTTAACCCTGCACAATGAAAAATGTCACTTATCCTGTATGTTTAAATGCAACACCAAGGGCTCCTTTACAAGTGTCCATATTTCAAGGCATCAACACCATAAAATACCGTGTGCATATATGTGACATGCCAGCAACTTTGACCAAACATCAGTTCAATACCCCAGTAAATAAGAACAGGCTGGTTTTAGAGAGGTAGGTCTATCACAAATTAAACCAAGCAATCCTACTGATCTTGCAGAACAATGATTATTGTTCTTTGACAGACATTAGCATTTGGTGGTGTAATAGGATGACACAGGGTGTAAGACTTAATGACCTTAAGAAAATCCCATTAGACTATGATTGCATAATATGAGAAAATAAGCTCCTTTTAGTAAATAAGCATTTGTCTGTGTCTCTCACGGAGCTTGATAGAGTGCCAGGCACTGTTGCAAAATCCCACAGTATTCAATAGGCACAACTACCACCCAGTATTCTGAAGAACACTGACGATATCACACAGTTATGTTGTATATACTTGTTGATTTAAATTGGCTTCTTCTGTTGTCAGTAATTTACTTTCAAACACCAAATGACTAAAAATCTTCAAGTCTCCATGTCCCACCTCACACAAACTGAGTATGTTAAAACTGCCCAGATGTTGCTTTATCTGAGAAGACAAATCAGGAGGAGGGCTTTTGCTCCTGCAGACCCAGGAGATTTCACTGTCCCTCAGCTAAAGCCATCTGGCTACCAGCTCCAAGCACATGCAGTCTAAATACATCCAGATGACAATGCTCACATAACATTCCTCTCAAGTAAAAA
>VUQS01037393.1:73185-85444 GCA_015108495.1 Heterochromis multidens
GGACTGCTTCTGATTTCTGGAGTGGAAATCACTGAATGGATGAGCGACACTTCTAAAAACCACTGTCAGTGCACACTATCTCTGCATCTACAAATACAAGTTAGAACACTACAATGCTGCCATTTTATTTATTTTTTTTTCTAAAAGTTAGTGGAACCATTCAGTTTGTTTGTGCACAACTCAAAAGCCAGCATCTGTGATGTATTGGCATGCATTAGTGCATGTGGCATTGATAACTTGGACATCTGTGAAGGCGCTATAAATGCTGAATAATTTATACAGATTTTGGAGAAACATATGCAGCCATCCAGGTGTATTTCAGGGAAGGCTTTGCCTATTTCAACACAACAATGCCAAACTCCATTCTGCCCATATTACAAAAGCGTGGCTTCACAGTAAAGAAAAAAAAAAAACACAAAAAAAAACAAAAGTGTGGGTGTTCAAATGGCCTGAATGCAGTTCACCCACAACTGACCATTATGAAATGAAAAATACAAAAAAGAAGGCCCGCAACTGTCAAGCAGCTGAAATCCTGTAACGAGCAAGAATGGGAAAACTTTTTCCACTTACAAAATGACTGCAATTGGTCTTCTAATTTCAAAGGGCTCGCTGAGCACTGTTAACAGAAGATATAACACTCTGGTAAACATGCACCTGTCCTAACGTTTTTAATGTGTTGCACGTATCAAAGTCAATATGAGCATATATTTCTCATTTTCAACATCTGATATGTTGTCTTTGCAATATTTTCATTAATCATGAATGAATAAACATATGTTTCCAGAATGTTTAATTCAGTGTTCAACCAAAGTACTTAGCACAAGCATGAACTCATTCACATGGCTCTATTATAATGCTAAAGGGTTTGTGTAGGTCTGAAGAACTAGGTCAAAATGTGCTTTATCAATAAACTGAGTGTGAGAGAAATGTCTGGATAGCGTTCCCTCTAGAAATGCAAAACTTTCACGTGCCAGAGACACAGAGAGGGCGTCACAATACTGGATGGCAAGGAATGGAGACAATTTCCTGTCAGCTGGGACTTACATCGTGCCTCTGCATGGATTTTGGCACCGTTTTGGAAAATCTAGGCTTGACCACTGTGTACATTAAAAATAATAATAGCTGGACTTAAGGTAGACCTGAAGTCACGCAATACGTCAATCAGTCAATGGGCTTCAGCTGTGAGATCTGGCGGAGGTGTTTTGTCAGAGACCAGAGGTCTCGAGCAACCCCCAACTTCCTGCTTTCCCTGCCTGTGGCTGCTAACTAGAGAGGAAGTGAGAGTACGTCCTGAATGGCTATTCCAGCCCCCTCATCTGGATGCAAGAGCAGAACTGGAGCAAAAATGAATAGATTCTTTGTTTTACTTGCCATTTATTAACTCATAGGGACTTGAGGCGCAGTGGTATACTTCTCTCAATTACTTTCCACCAGGTGGAGTTGCAGCCACTGCAAAAGTTTCGGTAACAGTGTTACCAAGATTCCTACGCAAGGACAGTCATATGATATTTTGTGACTTGTTAAATGATTATGTGCTTGACATTGTGTTTGTGCAAGTGCAGGGACTATGGCTTTAGCAGTTGTTCCACATCATGTGATAAGTGTGAATGTCATGAGTCATCAGCAGTTTTCTCTTAATTATTTGGACAATGTGAGTGGAAACATACATCAGAGCCACATCTAGCACTGCAGTCAGAAGGTAAACAGTGAGTCACAATAAAAGAGAGAGTAAAAAGAACATATTTAAATATAAATAACATGATTTCCTATTCCCTCTGACTCACAGTCTCTTTAATCTTCTTAGTTAAGTACCTCACTACACATAATGCATACTGCTGTGTGACATGGGGCCAGACTTCATGCAAGGGCCCTAAACACATTACTTCTAATGAGGAAAGTAGAAAGCCCAACTGAGTGCAATTAAAGAGTTTTTAGCTGTCAGCCTAACTCATAGGAAAATAAAGAGGGGATGGATAATGGGTGTTTAGAGATTGGGTTGAAACAGTTACTCACTCTGATGAGGGTGAAGATGTCATCCATATAGGGGCGGATGTGAATCTTCACAAAGCACACTACCATTCCCATTTGCTGAAAGAGGAACTGGAGGACAATAGAAGCACAGAGTCTAAGACTTGCTTTGTGACAAAATAAAAGAAATTACATAATGAATCAGTCAGGCAGCCGCTTTCCTCTTAATCCACAAAACAGCCTACCTCTCGGATACTGGCATCACAGACCCGGATGACATTGAGAAAAGTGGGCATGACCTGGGGCAGGAACTGGACACACTTTAGGCCCAGAGATTTGAAGATGAAGGTGACGGCCTGGACAACCATAGTGTGGTGGTTGGAGAGTGATGGGTCTCTCAGGATGCGCATCAAAGTGACAATTGCCACAGCAGGGTAAAACTCATCCAGGGGCAGGTTACCCATGTTTACTAGCATTTCACTGGTGCTATAGTCCGCTGGGAGAAGGAGAAAATTGGGGATGTTTAGTTTGAATTGTTACTACCAATTTAACACACAACGGGTGCAGTTATTTTACCCTTGGAAAAGAAAGGCTGTGTCAACACAGGCATGATCAACATAAACCAATTGTTGTGATACAAAGTGTAAAAAAAAAAACAAAAAAACGAAAGAATCTTTTTGTTTCCGTGCTGTCCCTCCTTCCATAATATTACCGTAGTTGATGACTGTGACCGTTGTGAGTGGCCATGTTTAAACCCTAGAAATACCACGGAATATTTCTTAATTTGCCAAAAATAAACATGATAAGGATTCTCTTTTACCATAACAAGATAATATGATTTCAGCCTGTTGTACAAATTTCAGTCAGATGCAATAAATTACTAAAATTAATTGCAGTGAGTACAGGATCTAGTTAGTGTTTTAGTTGAGGTTTTACCATTAAGGTAAAAAAAAAAAAAAAATGGAATCGTTTTAGTATTTGCCACGTGAAAAAATAAAGTCCCCTCCTTCAATTTAATGAGATCTCAGCATTGCTGGAGACAGTGAGAAACCTAATGCTTAAAGTTCAGCCAAAAAATAATCCAAATTTTGCCACAACATAAAGTAACATTGGCCACCTAGGCATTGCCATCGCCAGTAAAATATGTAGAAGTTTCCATTCCTAACAGATTCAAGAGCCCGAGGAGCCATGTGAGGGTTGCTGAGAATTAAAGATCACGTTTTTTTGCATTTCTTAACATAAACCAAGAAACAGTGGAGATATTTTTAATATTATTACTCCATATTTCTTCTGTAAATAAGTAGTTCTGCTAATATTTTTGTAATAGGGAATACAAAGCAGCTCTCATCATCCATTTATCTATGCAGGGCTATTAAATTTTACAAGGCATCTGAGAATACAGATGTGTGGTATTCAGCGTTTTACTACAGTTTCAGCTGCTTGAATGTCTCCCCTTAGACTCTGAGGACTAAAAGTTAGCTTTCCTGTTGGTTTTTTAGTATTTTGTGATTTACCACATCAAGATTCATGATGGTGATAAATGGTAACAATCTGTATCTTAACAGCCAACAAACAGGCATTAGTGTAGCCAAGTGGAACAAGAGTAGTGTAATAATTAAGCTGTATTGGACAAATAAGAACTGTTAACTACTTGTAATAGCATGTAAAAAATATAGCAACTCATGAGGGGACATGCAGCTTTTCAACTTTTATGACCGTTATGTTCTGTAATGATGTGATTGGTCTCATTTAAAGTCAGGTGAGGAGATGGAGCTAGACAGTCACCTCCCACAAACCTAAAAAAAAATATGTGGTCGGAGATACTAGTGTTTCAGACAGTGACGCTAACAAATCAAATCCGCCAACAGATATACGGCCTCCAGTTCTGGTCACAGTCCATTTAGCTGGAGAACAAACTGGTAAAACCATTACCATACTGTCCAAGGTCATTCTGAGACACATGACTGGATCAGACGAGTGGAGATCTGCATTTTCCACACACGAGGCGTGTGACCGAAGACAGATGTGCATTTCTATAGTGATTATTAGGAAAATTCACAATATCCAGAGGATGACATGATGCACAACCACCAAGTCACTGTTCTGAGAGTTCCTGCAGTTCATCACAGTCAACCAAGAAATAATCCAAGAATTTAAAGTAAAACCCACTACAAGCAAGAAAAAGATCTTTAAGACTGTTACCACCTCTAACAGATCACACTGAATACATTAAGACCCAACCATACTTGAATTCAGTGTTTTTAGCATTGTTATCCAAAAAGTCAGTCAATCGGGTGAAGATCTCTGCATGGAGATTAATGGAAAAAAATACAAGCCAAATGTGAAGCCTGGTATAACTAAGAAATGATAGTACTTTAACATATGTAACATGTCAGTCATGTTTTGGTCATATTGTTTATTACAACAAACATATTGACCAAAAAGCCTCTGACGGACAACGCTGAGTAATTCAGCTGATATGGTAATACATTTAAGCAAATATGGATTGAACCAGTAATCCGTCCATCCCTGTAAAAAAAAAAAAAAAGACGTATATCACTGATATTCTATTAAACAGATGCTTGAAATCTGTCTAAAGTGGGTCACATTAAATTTAATATCAGTACTTCAAAAGGTCCCACTCCAGTTGTGGTGCTTATATTTCCCTCTAAACTGGCAGAGCCTTGTTCTGGAGGATTTTTAGTTGGGTGTAGATCAGACAGGAGCCAGAAATAAGATCCCAAAGAATGAAGACTCCCACAAAAGGCAAACCCAAAGCCACTGATGCTGCTGACTTTTCAAATGCAAGGGCAAGACCTTAAAAGATTGTGTTTTGTCTTGTCAGCGTAGACATATCTCCTCACTGCGCTCCATTCTCCATTCAAATCTAATGATTTGTAGATTTATTAAATGAAAAACAGCCAATGAGTAAAGCATAGTCTTAAGTGTTTTTCAACAGACTCAATTTCACTGTTAGGAGCCAGATTCAGCAATTCCTAAAATTGAAAATAAAATCAGCTCCTCTGTAGTGTGATCATATTCTGACCTAAGAAAAGCTGCTGTGTGGCATATTTAACTCACGGCTATTTCTGCAGCACTGACCTATAACTATGTTGGGAGGATTATTTCACGTGCACTCATGATTGCGTGGTGGTGATGCAGTGATTAGCATTGTCTCCTCCCAGGAAGGTTCCTGGCTGTGGTCTTTCTGTATAGAGTTTGCATGTTCTCCCTGTGCCCATGAATTGGATAAGCATTAAGAAAATGAATGAATGTTTGCACATGTTCCCAGTTGTAAAGATCAAACCTGTACAAAAGAGTTAATGCCTACATTTAGTTTTAATTATATAGCTCCATTTCAAAACACCACTCATTGTTTAAGGCACTTGGTACTGTGAGGTAAAGATCCTACAAAATTAGAAAGAGAAAGCCAGTGATCAGACAATCACATATGATCAAGCAATTGGTGATGGTGGGAAGGAAGAACTCCCTTTTAACAGGAAGACACTTCCAACGAAACCAGTCTCGAGGGGAAAAAAGAGAAAAAACTCAAACTCATAGAGAGACAAAGCTAAAAACACCAACAATGGCAGAGAGCTCACAAATGAAGATTAAAATGTCTCATCAACATGAATAGCTGTGTGATTAAAATTATAATAAGTCTTTTCATCCATATAGGCTGTTTTGCATCATGGAATCATTCATGCATTTGACATAAATGAATACGACTCAATTTGGAAGAAAAATACCATAACTCTGTCTGACTGCAGAGTCAAACAACATTATGATAAATGCAGTAAATGTAGCACAAAGCTACAATAACACCAAGTCTATATACAACATTATTCATCAGGCTCATACAGACACATTGAAATTATAGTAACAGTCCCAAGTTCCACTGCAAGATCTGAAAAGGGATTTGTGTTCATTTAGAGACTTTCCAGCTGTTGTACTGCAAATTTGATACTGCTGTAACTCTGAGGAATGCAAGTAAAACGTTAAACTAATCCACACTGTGACTCTTGGTGAAAACTGTAACCTGAGGCCTACCTGAGTCCTGACTGGACTTGGACTCTGAAAGACTGACAGCAGAGGCATCTCGGGACTGGTCGATCATGCCAATATTCACCTTGTGTTTGTAGGGATCCAGAGCTCCAAGAAGGCCCAGAACACGTATAGCCTGTTGGAAAGACAGAGTTAGCAGTCTTTCATGGAATGATGTTTGCCCTTCACAGGAACATAAAACTGAGTACATAACTGGTCATTTGACATAATCTATGTCAAATCTATGCCAAAAATGTGCTAAATATGCTGCCTTAGCTGAGCTACAGAGATATGAGGAAGCTATAGAAAACAAAGTATTTGGAACATAATGAAAATAATAGACACTAATAACAAAAGCTCTAGCTAAACTCCTAGAGTGGTTTGAGAAGCTTTTCACCATATAAAATGAGCTACATTACACTCTGTGTCTTATATAATGTAGCAGGCAAGAAATGAAATTATGACAGTTACCACTCACATCATAGCTCAAGATTTAAGCAAAAGTTCCATATAATTTTGGCTTTGCTTCATGCTATATGTTCATGTCATTATAATTCAACAAATCCAATGCACCTGCAAAGACCTTCATTAATTCAATGTATTTTGAAAAGTATGGTTTCTTGCCTTATGATACTATGCATGAGGTTCCCATAACTACTGCAGTGGAAAAATAGGGTGATGGGCCAAGATGACATGACACTTATTCATACCTCTCTCCTGATGCCCTGGTTTTGTTCAGTCTTGAGGAAGTTAAGCAGCACCTCTAGAAGGGATGGGTACTTGCGATAGGGCTCCACCACATAGCCTGTACTAGCTACCTGCTGGCCCAGTGTCCACAGAGCCACCTGGTGGAAAGTCAGAGAGATAGTGTTTAACTAATCATTGATATATCTTTAAATTTTAATATTTAAAGAGTATAATGGCTGTATGTTTTTTTTTATGAACTCTTTTTTTCATAAAACAAAATTGATGTATTTAAGAAAATATGCTACTGCTTTTTATTTATTTCACTGTATTCCTAACCTTCTGAATCCGTATTATCAAGTGTTACTAAAAATTCAAACCAAAACCTTAGATTCAGATACTTTGTTCCTTGTATACCTGTCGCTTGGCCAGTGATGAGGAGTCCTGCAGCATGTCCATAATAATTGGGAAAAGCTCATCCATCCACTTCCTCATCTCTAGGCCACTCACCTGACAGGGCAGACACAGAAGCAACCAAAATTGCAGAAAATCCATAAATTAGCTATTTTCTGTAGACTCACCTAAAGCCAAAGGGGTACTGTTGAAAGAACTCTGGGACCTTATTATTCTATTGCTGCTAAATTCTGCTATGTTATACCATTTTACAGATGAACTGAAGTGCACTAAGCTCAAGTGAACTACACTGAAAAGGAACAGAAGTCAGTATTAATGCTATTAAATTATTTCTTCAAATATTCTTTTGGCTTATTTGTTAAAGAATGCATGTAAATATTTCAGCTATGTGTTTCCATTTATGCCAACAACCTAACCAGTTACCAAATTAAAAATTTTCAAATTGCACACAAAAGTGCTTTCAGGCTGCCAATAGATATTTTTCACAAAGAATCCAAGATGACGTGACATTGACTTTCTGTTATCTGTACTCCCTACATTCACTTGCATCTTCCATTTGTATGTGTTCCTGAACAGTTGGGCTTCTGTCTCTTCCTGCACTGAGTATCCCTGAGCATCTCCTGCACTCTGTCTGAACTTCAAGGTCCCTTTAGCTGTGACTCCCTGACTGCTTTGTGGGGACCATTCAACCACCTGGACAGGGTAGAGCAAGGCAAACATCAAAGGACAAGGGCCTGCAATTACTCTGACCTCAAGACAAGCTCAGATTATTTACATTAAAACTATTAAGATTAAAGATCCAAAAAATAATTATGTGCAATGAGCAATCAGTTAAATCTGTTGTCTGCTAAAGTAAAAACAGCCTTACCTGAGCCAACTCGCCAATGGTTGCAAGGACACTAATGACCACTCCAGGGTTAGGGTCTGGGTCTTTAAGCTTGAGAATGAGAGCCTAGAAAAGTAAAAGTAAGGTGGTCACTTCCTCATATATTTCAAAATCATTACTTATTTGAAGGCCCACGGAAATGAGGATGTAATGGGCCGCAGCTTTTAATTATTAGCTTAAGTCTATTGGGAATATACGACCCCTTTCACTCTGGTTTACATTCACACACTCATACACCATTACAACTGAGAACTTGCAAAGCTGTACCTTGAGGATTGGTTCCATATATGGCCGTATAAGGCGGGGTGCGTTGGAGACCAGATGACCAAGCATACGAGCACTCTGCTCTTTGTTCCTGCCGACACCACTGTGCTCCAACTCTGTTAAGATCTGCAGAAAAATTATAATGTCAGCATAGATATTCACTCATCTTTATCTGGAATCAATTTAAAAAGGTTAAGTCATGGAAAACACAAAGGCGTCATAGGAGCAACGCCTTTAAACAAAATTAAATTCTGACTTTGTATTACAGGTGAATGTGTTTTGATTTTTTCAGCTTTGCATAATACCGTGGTCTTTGCTGCCCCCTAAAGGCATCCAACTGAAATGCAGAAAACAGGTGATCTTTTCAAGAGAAAAATAATGAATATAGAAGTTAAGTGCTTGAATACTGTAAATGAAAAACTGCCTGTTTTAAATTTTAATAAATTTAAAATTTTCTGTCACCACAGGTCACTGAGCACAGACTGATGAAAAATGTCAAATATCTATTTAAAATAAAATTATTACACACGTAAAACTATGCAAAACAGAGTTGTGAATATTTTGTATTGATGCATGTATTGTATGCATGCACTGGTGAGACTGAGTTAAACTTAAGTACATTTTATTAAATCAGCTGCATTTGGCCAAAACTGAATTTGCACTACAGCTGATAAACATGTGGCTTTTAACCTTTCATGGCATGCAAGTGTACTGAATCATGGAAGAATGCTAATAATCAAATTGAATGGTTTAAATAAATCAATACAGGACTTCTAACGCAATAAGTCTTAAAACTCATATTGAGCCATTATTGTGCCTCTCCTACCTGAATGAGCATCTTGCGTAGGAAGGGCATAACAAAGGCAGGGTTCATGCTGCTCAGGCGTCCAATCGTGCAGATTGCCAGCTCTCTGATCTCAAACACCTCATCGTTCAGAGCAACAAACAACGCCTGCAAGTTCTCAGCCTGGGCGAGGTGAGCATCAAAACGTTCATCAAGAGATGCCAGCACACAATATCGAATATCTGGATCTACAGGAGATTAGGGACAAGACAAAATCAGACATTTTGACTCTCTTTATCACTTTAATTACCTTTACCATAATGGATCATTGTAGCTGCTAACAGTTCTTAATTCTCACGCCATAAATGCAACAAAACTAAATAAATCCGCATAGTAATACCCTTTTCCTTTTCTGTGCACTTGTTACCTGGATCAGTGATGCCAACAACTAGCAGCTTGCTGAGAACATCTGCAACAACCTGCACAGCGGTCTGGCTGACAACATGGCCGCTGATCAGGTGGATGGAAGGAGTAAGCAGGCGTGAGCAAGTCCGAGCTGCCTCCATCCGGATTTCCTTGTGTTCGCTGTTCAGGAAGTGATCAGCACAGTGGCGCACAAACTGAGTGAGGGAGTGTCCTGGGGAAAGAAATTCATTTAGAATCTTTTATTTATTTCCTAATCTTTTATTAGTGGTAGTAACATCCTAGTAGATAATCAGAGAGCATCTTTTTTTTGTTTATTTTATGTATAAAGCTTCAATGACAACAATGACTTGATTTATCCTATACTTGTGTTTCTCCTTTATTTGTCTACTGGGGATTTTAAAACTCAATACCAAGGAAGTCAGGTGGTTTGTTTCAGTGCAGACTGAATAACTTAACAAAATATTCCATTACTAATAACAGTGAGCATTCATTTGTGCAATGTTTCCCCAGCCTGTCTTTGAGCCAAAAAGCAAACCCAGCCAGTAGTCCACTGAGGAATGACACAAGAGACTTGGAGAATTAATTTTTTCCATCATGCTGGAGAACATAAAGCTAGTCATCTTGGTGACAGACTGAAGAGACATTCTTTATATCTACCACTGAAAGATGGACACATTCATCAACAAAACTGCCCCAGCCATTTCTGCAGTTCACCTAATCATTTCTTTTATGTTTTTCTCACCTCTGGTGGGTCCAGTGACTTATGAGTGACAGTTTAAGCCTAGTTTAAAAACATATTTCATTTTCAACTTCACTGCATGACAGCAAAATTTCACCACTTATTTCTTATGATCAATTTAGTAATGCCACCTCTCATAAAATAATTTGTTCAACAAGTGTGACTTATCATTGGACCCTTGTGTATTAGAACAGTATAATACAACACTGGCCAGCTACAAAATTAAACCTCCTGTCGGGTGAAGTGTGTAACAGGCATTTGGGATTGAGTTTAAAATTCCCACCCTCACATATAGAGTATTTCATAAGTAGGCTGATCTCTTTCACCATCACTTTACTCACTCACTCAGGTCTAATATGCTAAAGTTACAGTGGGTCCCATGGACCCACTTATATACCTGGAATGACTGAGCTTATCATACTATGCCACCTGAACTGCTGTGCATCATCTCTAGGATTCCTGATTCTGTGGATGCCTTTAAAAGCCAGCTAAAAAAATCTCTGTTTAGATAGAATTTGGTTGCTCTAGATCCATCAAGTCGGTTTTCATATATCATGCATTTTAAATGTTTCATTCTTACACTGCTTTAAGCACCAGTTATATTTATTGCTTTGTTTTTGCTCTTTTTTGTTCTTTTAATTTATGCACCATTTTTAATTCCAGTGTGTTTTAATTTTGTTCCTTTGAATTCAGAGTTCTTTCAATTTTTGTGTCGCTTTAAAACACACTGCTCTCTCTTGCTTCTAATTCTATGCTGGTTTTAATCCCATTATTGTGTGCTATTTTTTGGTGTTGTAACGCACTTTGTAAATCTGTGAAAAGTGCTACATAAATAACATTTGTTTGCTTATTTGCTCATTACAATGCAATACTCTGCTGGGAAATTAATATGGATGCTACTTTGACACATGCGACTGACCTAAACATTTATGCAGGACAGGAACCCATCACCCCCACTCACACCACAGGATACCCTGTGTGTCCATCTGTCTACGCCCACAGAAGATCAGAGCTATTTTTGAGACATGGGGAGGACACACAATATCAGGCAGATGTAACTTTTTTTTTTTTAAGGTTCTTACCTTCAAATTCAAAGCTTCCCAGGGTTCGCAGGGCCAGGGTGATGCTGCCAACATCACTAGCCTCTGGAATGTTAGTGAGACTTGGGGAGGCTAGCTGGTGAGCCAGGCCTTTGGGCATGCCAGGGTGACGCAGCGGCTTGTGCATTAATACCAAAGAGAGCATCTTCAGCAAACCATCCTGTATGTCCTTCTTCAGCTGGGGGATTTGACGGCTCAGGTCATACAGCACCGCTGTAAGTGCAGGACTAGTCCAGAACAATGGACAAACAACCGAAAACAAACCCAAACATGAATTTAAAAATGATATGATGAAGATCAAGCACTGAATTGCTGAAAATGTTCCTTGCTGTACTACCTGAGGCCCACAGCAAGCATAGGCTCGAGCAGTTCTTTGATGTCTGGCTGGATGCTGGGACCCATGGCTCTAGAAAGCATGCTAATACACGTAAACACTGTAGCATCCACCTGCATGGTCTTCTGCCTCCTGCACAGATGAAAGGTCAGAAAGTGAAACTGCTCATAGACAGCAGCACAAAATTATTTTTAATTAACTATACCGCAGAGCACATTCTAGCCATAATATACATTTTATACTTTTTTTAGCCTTTAGGTTTGAGAGGTAATGTAATGTGCAATACGTAACAATTTAATAAAGGGTAAATAAAAAAATTAAAAAAAACGTATGAATATAAATGTATACAACTTAAGTTGAAATATACAGAAACAAAAAAAACGGTTTTCAATAACTGACTTGTGTGCAAAGTCCTTGGGTGGCAGGGCAGCCTTGATGATCTCAAGGATCTTGGAGAGGTACGGCTGGATTTCTGTCCTAACAGCCACAACCAGCAGCCCCAAAGCCTGGAAAGCTGCTGTCCTCTCCTTCTCCTTCTTCAGGCAGCCCAGGAGGTAGCCCATAGTGTCTGACAAATACTGGTCTGCACAGTGAATGCACAACCACAGGCCACGTG